>CAUYLG010043139.1:0-174446 GCA_963573385.1 Cacajao melanocephalus
ATATATATATATATATTCCCTGTGTAATCTTTTCCCTCTAAATTGCTGTTTTATGGTTAGCTTGGTGTTCATTTTTCTCATTATATGCTTTTCTCAGATGTCATGCTGATCCTTAACTGTCTGCATATATATTTTTTTTTTCTTTTTTTTTTTTTTAAAGACGGGGTTTCACCAGGTTGGTCAGGCTGGTCTTGAACTCCCGACCTCAGGTGATCCGCCCTCCTTGGCCTCCAAAGTGCTTGGATTACAGGCGTGAGCCACCGTGCCCGGCCCCGATAACACTCTTAATGATGGAAATTGGGTCTTTTTTGAGGGATGCTTGAGGACCTCTCCTTTCCTTATTCCTGATATCAGCCCTCCCCAGGACAAGATTCCTCCACCCCTCAGCCAGGATTTGCCAACCATGTTCCTAACCTCAAGTCTCCTCCCCACCAGGAAACACTTTTAGACACCCTCTTGTTTTCATATCCCTAGCACCGGAAGTCATGCCTAGCAGCTTACACTGCAGTCAGTGAAAGTTGGTTGAGGGATGAATGAATAAGACAACTGAATTATCATATCTGTCTTCAAGAATGCTCTCTTCTGCCAATGAGGGCTTCCTCTGTGTAAATCTCTGAAATCTAACGGTTGGATAATTTTGGTTTGATTATTCAAGGAGGGCCATGGCTTGTATTAACTTGTGATTTTGCCAAAGAAAGAATGTGAATGAACACAAGGCCAGGCCTGGGGTCAGGATCTGGGCCCTCTTAGCTGTGTTAGCCTCCCCAGCCTCCAGCTCCTCCATGCGGCATTGTCATCGCTGACTCTTTGTCACATGCCCAGTGAAGCCAGGAATCCAGACCTTTTGACTCTGAAGTTCAAATTTTTTTTTCCTTTCTCTATTTATTTATTTATTGAGATGGAGTCTTGCTCTGTCATCCAGGCTGGAGTGCAGTGGCGTGATCTCGGCTCACTGCAACCTCCACCTCCTGGTTTCAAGCAATTCTCCCTGCCTCAGTCTCCCGAGTAGCTGGGATTACAGGCACTCGCCACCATACCTGGCTAATTTTTGTATTTTCGGTAGACATGGGTTTTACTATGTTGGCCAGGATGGTCTTGAACTTCTGATCTCAGGTGATCCACCCACCTGGGCCTCCCAAAGTGCTGGGATTACAGGCGTGAGCCACTGCGCCCAGCCTCTTTTTAATTTTTTAAAATTATTTTATTATTACTATTATTAATTTTTTGAGATGGAGTTTTGCTCTTGTTGCCCGGGCTGGAGTGCAATGGCATGATCTCGGCTCACTGTAACCTCCGCCTCCTGGGTTCAAGAGATTCTCCTGCCTCAGCTTCCCAAGAAGCTGGGATTACAGGCATGTGCCACCACACCTGGCTAATTTTGTATTTTTAGTGGAAACAGGGTTTCTCCATGTTGGTCAGGCTGGTCTTGAACTCCCGACCTCAGATGATCTGCCTGCCTTGGCCTCCCAAAGTGCTGGATTACAGGCTTGAGCCCCGCACCCAGCCAATTATTATTATTATTTTTTTTTTTTGAGAGGTGGTCTCACTATGTTACCCAGGATGGTCTTGAACTCCTTCCTAGGCTCAAGCACTCTGCCTGGCTCAGGCTTCCAAAGTGTTGGGATTGCAGGCCTGAGCCAGCACGCCTGGCCCCTTTCTTAGAGGGTTTCACTGTCACCAGGCTAGAGTACAGTAGTGTGATCTTGGCTCATGGCTTAAGTGATCCTCCTACCTCAGCCTCTTGAGTAGTTGGGACTACAGGTGAGTGCCATCATGCCTGGCTAATTTTTTTTTTGGTTTTTTTATTTTTTGTAGAGACAGGGTTTTGCCATGTTGCCCAGGCTCCTCTCAAACTCCTGTGCTCAAGCAGTCTGCCCACTTGGGCCTCTCAAAGTGCTGGCAGTAGAGGTGTGAGCCACCATACCCAGCCCCAAGTTCTTTCTTTTATAGCTCTCAAAAGGATTAGGATTTTCTCTTAGAATAGCTTAAGAAAAAATAAAATAAACCAGAAAAAAAGGGGGATTTTCTCTCTTCTTTTTTGAGGTGGAGTCTTACTATGTTGCCTAGGCTGGTATCGAACTCCTGGGCTCAAGTGATCCTCTCATTTTGACCTTCAAAGTTGTTGGGATTACAGGTGTGAGTCACTGTGCCTGGCCAAGGTTAGAATTTTAAAGCATTTTGTTATCTCATTTGATTTCCACAACAACTCAATGTGTATACAATTATGTGCCCTTTACAGATTTGTAAAGAGGCTCTGAGAGTTTAAATCACTTGCTGAAGGTCACTCAGCTGATAAGCAACAGAGAGGACCCCAGAAGTCAAGATTCCTAAGTCTACATAAATGCTCTCTTCTTTTTATCATAATACAATTATTTTGGGGTGGGTGCGGTGGCTCATGCCTATAATCCCAGCACTTTGGAAGGCCGAGGCGGGTGGATCACAAGGTCAAGAGATCAAGACCATCCTGGCCAACATGGTGAAACCCCGTCTCTTCTAAAAATACAAAAATTAGCTGGGCATGGTGGTAGGCGCCTGTAGTCCCAGCTACTCAGGAGGCTGAGGCAGGAGAATTGCTTGAACCCAGGAGGTAGAGGTTGCAGTGAACCAAAATTGGCCCATTGCACTCCAGCCTGGGCAACAAGAGCGAAACTCCATCTCAAAAAAAAAAAAATACAATCATTTTGGACAAGAAACCACCTAACACATTTATTAAATATATAAAGGAAAATGAAAGATAGCATTCTTTTCAGAAAAAAAAAAAGATATTTCAAAAAAAGAAAACGGGACTCAGTAGCTCACGCCTGTAATCCCAGCATTTTGACAGGCTGAGGTGAGAGGATCACTTGAGCGCAGGAGTTCAAGTCCAGACTGGGCAACATAGTGAGACCCTGTCTCTCCAAATAAATTAAAATAATAATAATAAAGAAAAAAAAGGTCCTAGAAGGAAGGGCAAAGGGAGCATTGGGGTCAATTATGTGTGTAAAATTTGGTCTACACTAAAACTTTTTAGAGATTTAGTAAATATTAGTTGATGATAGTACTTTTTGATGATAGCAGCTATTATTTATATTGTGTGTGTTCTTATGCTTATTTTATTTTTATTTTTGTCTTTTTTTTTTTCCTTTCTGTGGAGAACAGGGTATCACTATATTGCTCAGGCAGGTCTTGAACTCCTCTCCTAGGCTCAAGCTATCCTCCTGCCTCTTCCTCCCTAACAGCTGGGATTACAGGCGTGAGCCACCATGCCTGGCTATATTGTGTATGTTCTTATGGAGTCTAACATATGTTTTCCACAGTAGGGTTCAGTAAATTTGGGTGTACCAGGAGGGGACCATTGGCAAGATTTATCATATTATGTTCCTGCCACGACAGGTAGTTGAGACTTGGGTTTGTTAGTAAAGGTATGATCAGGGCTGGGCATGGTGACACATGGCTATAATCCCAGCCCTTTGGGAAACTGAGGCAGGAGGATCACTTGAGGCCAGGATTTCGAGACCAGCCAGAGCAACATAATGAGACCCTGTATCTCCAAAAAAAAAAATTGTTTTAATTAGCTGGGCATGGTGGTACGCACCTGTAGCCCTAGCTACTCTGGAGGCCGAGGCAGGAGGATTACCTGAGCATAGGAGTGCAAGACTGCAGTGAGCTGTGATCACTCCACTGCACTCCAGCCTGGGCAACAGAGCTAGATCCTGTCTCTAAAAAGAAATTTTTAAAAAATGTTATGGATATGATTTGGTGAGTGATGCAGAGAGGCAAAAGAATAGGATGCAATTCCCTGGAAGCACAACTGCTACCTGTGGGAATCATCCTGGGGATTCCACTATCTGGAGATGCCAAAGGTGGCAGTGTCTAAACTGAGGACTCACCCAAGTGCAGGGAGGCAGCACGGGCAAACGGCAAACACCTGAGCCTCCGAGGCTAGGGCCTGGCTCCGCTCCCATGCTTTCTAAGATCTCTTACATAGCTGAGCATGGAGGCATGCCCTTAATCCCAGCTACTCTGGAGGCTAAAGCAGGCGGTTCACTTGAGTCCAGGACTTCGAGACAAGCCTGAACAACATATGTATAATATACATAAATCTGTTTATTTTTGCAGAGACAGCATCTCAACATATTGCCCAGGCTGGTCTCCAACTCCTGGCTTCAAGCAATCCTCCTGCCTCAGCCTTCCAAAGTGTTGGGATTACAAGCAAATCTCAATAAGCTGGGATTAAAGGTGTGAGACAGGAGAACTGTACCTGCCTAATTTTGTATTTTTAGTAGAGACAGGATTTCACCATGTTGGACAGGCTGGTTTCGAACTCCTGACCTCAGGTGATCCACCTGCCTTGGCCTCTCAAAGTGCTGGGATTACAGGCCTGAGCCACCTAGCCCAGCCCTTAATACTTTTTTAAAAAATTTTTATTTATTTACTTATTTTTTTGAGACAGAGTGTTGCTCTTGTTGCCTAGGCTGGAATGCAATGGCGCCATCTCGGCTCACCACAACCTCCATCTCCCAGGTTTAAGCGATTCTCCTCCTTCAGCCTCTGTCTCCTGCTGTGGCCTCCCGAGTAGCTGGGACTACAGGCATGCGTCACTGGACCCAGCCAATTTTTGTATTTTTGTAGAGACAGGGTTTCACTGTGTTATCCAGGTCAGTCTTGAACTCCTAAGCTCATTCGACCTGCTCACCTCAGCCTCCCAAAGTGCTGGGACTACAGGTGTGAGCCACCACACCCAGCCAGCATTTGTTTTCAAAAACTAAGAAAATGGATATTTAACTGACAAATTAGTTGTTATGCTGTTAATTTTTCTTTTATGTATTTTGTGATATTTCATAAAACAAAAATAAAAAACATCAAAGAAAGATTTGATCCTCTTCCCCCTCATCACATGTCAGAGCACAGCTGTCCATGAAAACCCCCTTCTCCCTCAGCTCTTAAACCTACTTTAGTGAAGGCTGTTGAATGCAGGAGAAGAAAGCT
This sequence comes from Cacajao melanocephalus, assembly GCA_963573385.1. Classification (NCBI taxonomy): domain Eukaryota; kingdom Metazoa; phylum Chordata; class Mammalia; order Primates; family Pitheciidae; genus Cacajao; species Cacajao melanocephalus. Next base: position 4,969 of record CAUYLG010043139.1, read on the forward strand.
GCGTCTAAAAATGACTTGGAATTCTGGGGACATTCTTGGCCGAGACACCCAATCACAGGAACAGCCCCAGGCCTGGTTGTGAAAGAGGCTACTTGTCTCTGGGCGCCTCCATTCCTGAACCCCCACCCTGTCCTTTCAACATCTTCTCCCCCAGGCACCTGGCAGTCTCATGGGACTCCCAAAGTCACCTCCCCCAGCACCAGACACGCAGGAAACCCACAAAGGGAAGAGACTTACTGGAAGTGGGCTTAACCCCGTAAGGATTTAGTTGTTTGTTTTTTGTTTTTTCTTTTTTAAGCATTTACATTTTGCAAGTATTTAGGGAGTGGGCAAGGAAAGACTAAAGAAACAGCTAAAACTCCTGTGGGAGGGGTCTTTCTAAAGCCTTCACAGAATGGCCAGGGGACCCCTCAAGAGGACCTAACACTTCAAGACCCTGTCTTGTCCGACATTGGAGCCCCAGCGGCAAGCCAGCTTAGTAGGCACCAAATACGTGTTGAATGAATTAAATGACTTCTTGTTTTGTTCTGTGCCAGGCAGTGTGTGAGTCATTGGGAATATGTCAGTAAAGAAAACAGACGAAAATTCCTCTCCTCTGAAAACTGTTTTCCATCTATGTATGGGGGCAGGGGGGAAGGTGGATGAGGGTGCTGAGGACTACCAACAAAAACCGTACATTTCTATTAAATTGATATTATACAGTAAGTACTTTGGGCAAAAAAGAAAGAGAGAAAGAAAAGAAAGAAAGAGAGAAAGAAAGGAGAGAGAGGGAGGGGGGAGGGAAGAAGGAAGGAAGGAAAGAAGGAAGGAAGGAAGATCCTTCCTAGAGGACCAGAAGTTCAGAGTAGGAGCCTGTTGCAATTGTACATGAGAAGGTCAGGGGAGGCTTCCATGCAAAGGTGTCCTTTTCAAGTGAAGGAGTGGAGGAGTGAGCTGCGAGGCTACATAGGGAACAGGGACAGCAAGGTGATAAATTCCCCTGACCCTTCAACATTTCTTGTCATTTCAAGACTGAATCTCTCAAGTTCTAAGAATATATTATGCGAAACCCTGTCTCTATAAGAAATACAAAAATTAGCTGGGTATGGTGGCATGTGCCTGTAGTCCCAGCTACTTGGGAGGTTGAGGTGGGAGGATTACTTGAGCCCAGGCAGGTCAAGGTTGCAGTGAGCCATGATTGTGCCCCTGTACTCCAGCGTTTTGAGACAGGACAACAGAATGAGACCCTGTCTCAAAAAAAATGCTGTTTCTCGTTCCAGTAGTTTGTATATACTGTTCCCTTTGCCTGATATTTACTTCCCATCTTTTCCGCCTGGCCAATTCCTATGTGTCGCTCAAGATCCATTTCAGATGCCACCTTCTCTAGAAGCATTTCTCAGTGCCCGGAGGGAGGGGTAATTGTTACCACCTTTGTGCTCCCATAATACTTTGTTGACTTCTTACTAGAAGCTCTCAATATCTCTCCTGAGTCACATGTGTCTGTAGAATTCTTGCAACCAAGGGTAAGCTATGACTGTCACCGCAGCTTTTAGACATAAGGGAAAACAGGTTGTAACAAGTCAGTTGTCTCAGGTCACCGGCTGGATTTGGAAGGCTGGACTTGAAGGTCAATAAACCAGGCTCCAAAAGAGAGCTCTTCCTAGGATTCCCGGAGCCTCACTGGCATTGGGGGAATGACATTTAAATTAGAATTCTCTGCTGCATCGTGATCAACTTGAGGAGAGACACCATTTTGACTTAGTTGGGGGAGGGGTTGTCTGAGACATACTGGATAAATATTTGTTTAGTGAATAAAGGGATGAATTAGTCACCAACAGTTCAGGCATTCACGTGGCATTTATTTTTGGGCCTGAGCCTTCCTCTGCTCCCTAAATCTTGCCTCACAACCAACTACTTGCTCCACTTGACCTCACCTGAACCAAATAGTGCTAGGAAAAGGGATGATTTTGGCATTTGGCTGCTTTCTTTCCACTTTGGGCACTCTTAACTACATTGGTTTGCAGACTGCTGGGGGAGGGTGCAGGGTTGAGGGTGGAGTGACTCAGTGGAGGGGTGGCAGGGCCAGCAGCACCTGGGGCCAGAGGCTACTGCGAAGCGGAGCCCAGGGGCTTAGCCATTCTCTCCTCTGCCTCCTTGGTGGCCCTGTGCTCTTCTCCCAAATAGTAGGCAAACCTCAGATGCCAGGTCAGATGCAGGACAAAAAAGGACTAGTTTTCCCAGTCTTTCTGAGAAGATAGAGAATATAGTTTTCAGCTGATCTCCAAGCTAATAAATGAGATACTGTATTCATCACTCAGGTACAGGAGAACTGGAAGAGAAGATATTCTGAGAGTGACTAAGAATGAGGGAAGAGAAGACCTTCAAGAAGGCACCTTTCTTTTCTTTTTCCTTTTTTTTTTTTTTTTAGATGGAGTTTTGCTCTTGTTGCCCAGGCTGGAGTGCAGCAGCGCAATCTTGGCTCAATGCAATCTCTACCTCTCAGGTTCAAGCAATTCTGTTCTCTCAGCCTCTTAAGTAGCTGGGATTTTGCAGGCATGTGCTACCACACCGGTTAATTTTTGTATTTTTAGTAGAGACGGGGTTTCACCAAGTTGGCCAGCCTGGTCTTGAATTCTCGACCTCAGGTGATCTGCCCACCTTGGCCTCCCAAAGTGCTGGGATTAAGTTGTGAGACACCACACCTGGCCTAATTTTGTATTTTTAGTAGAGACAGGATTTCACCATGTTGGACAGGCTGTCCTCGAACTCCTGACCTCAGGTAATCCACCCGCCTTGGTCTCCCAAAGTGCTGGGATTATAGGCATGGGCCACAGCACCCAGCCAAAGAAGGCAGCTTTCTTAGGGAAGGCTTATTCCTGTACCTCAAAGGCAGTCTGAAATACGTGTTGAGTGAACTAGCTGGATCTTTGAGAGGGAAATCTTTGTGTTTCTGGTGGTTGGAGATACGTGCTTTTCTTCCATATCAAGGTAAAGAACATCTATGTTGCCTACTTTAGTTTCTAAAGAGCCTTCCAAGCTGGACTCAATGGCTCACACCTGTAATCCCAGTATTTTGGGAGGCTGTGGCAGGCGGATCACTTGAGGTCAGGAGTTCAAGACCAGCCTGGCCAACATGGTGAAACCCCATCTGTACTAAAAATGCAAAAATTAGCCGGGCATGGTGGTACATGCCTGTAGTCCCAGCTACTCAGGAAGCTGAGGCAGGAATCACTTGGACCCGGGAGGTGGAGGCTGCAGCAAGCTGAGATCTTACCACTGCACTCCAGCCTGGGCCCATACCAACCTCCCAAAGTGCTGGGATTACAGGCGTGAATCACCACGCCCAGCCTGGAAAGCTCTTTAGAAACTAAAGTAGGCAACATAAATGTTTCCTTACTCTGCTATGGAAGAAAAACATCATCTCCACATTTTGAGACTCTGTCTCAAGAAAAGAGCTTTCCATATGCAGTCTCAAGGTTAAACTCAGGATTGCTAATTGTTACTGATCCACCTCTTTCATCCACTCAATCTACAGTATTGAGAGTCCAGGATGCGCCAGGTACATGCAATGAGCTTCCTATGCCAAGAGGCTGTGGGCCCAAGTCTAGAAGTATGGAATGGAAGCAGATACAGGAGCTATGACCACTGTCTGTCAGGAAACAGGGGAGGAAGGCTCCAAAGACAGATTATATCTGAACAAAGTCTTGGATATTTTAGTTGCTTTTTATGGGGCAGTTGAGTGAGAGAAGAATTGTAGCTCTATTTTAACTGAATTATCTTATTGTTCAAACATGAAAGCAATGCTGTATGTTTTAAAGGGAGGTAGAAGGAGAGAGATAAAAGCCCTGAAGAATTCCATTTCCATAGAGTCTCCTGGGTAGATAAGATCTCAGCTCCGGTGGCGAGATGGGGAGAAGGGAGGGCATGGGACCCCACGCCCCACCCACTCTTTCAGCCTAGAACACCCAAATCCCAAACCCTGATTACACCTTCACTCGAATGCTTCCCTGTGTTTTAAAAATGTAAAACACTGGCAGAAGTAAGGCATGAGCCCCTCCTGCCTCTCTGTAAAATGAAAGTGTCACCCCAGGCTTTCTCTCCAGAGTTGAATCTAGTGCTCTCATTTTACAGCTCCCAGCCGTATCAATCATTTTCATCTCAACAGTATGTTATCTTGAGGGTTGAGGGCTTGTGATCAGAGAATAGGGAGTCAGGGTAGGGTGGGGACGAGTGTGCAGGAGGTTGAGAATGAGGGAACACAATGGGGTAGGGGGGTGGAGAAGGGAAAGCATCTGAAAGGGGAACTTCTCCCCCACCCTCATTCTTCCCCTCTATGGAGGACACTTCTTCCCTCCACTCCCATCCAGGGTTTCTTCACTGGAGATGAGGCTAAATCCCTGTACCACCGAGGTGTTCGTTTAATGCTTTGACCCCACTAGGAGTCACGGTCTTCAGGCCTGAAGCCCTCCCGGGGGCCAGGCACTCTGCTTCCAAACACAATGCCTGGGGAGACTGTGGAAGCAAAGGACAACGAAGCCATAAAACAATAAATAAGTAGAGTGAAGACAATTAACTTTTGTTTAGAATCTCACCATTTGCAAAGAGGTGAATTCCACGTTGGGCAGTGTTATTCTCCACGGTTTATGGCCGGGAAAGCAAGGCCATGTAGTTAAAACACTTTCCCAAGATTACTTGCCCAGCGATTACTCGACATAAACAGCTGGACAGAAATAGTAAGGAAGAAGAAGGGGAAGAGTGCAGAACCCACTCTTTTGGGGGCAGGCAGGTCTACGGAGTAAATGACACCCACTCATTCCAGCCTGAAAAATGGGAGTGTCACCGCAAATGTAAGAAACAATCATGTGTAGTGTTTCCTGATCTGCACCTTCCTTCCTCTAAAGATTTGAAAACACCCAGGCGCAGTGACTCATACCTGCAATCCAGCACTTTGGGAGGCTGAGGCGGCGGATCACCTGGGGTTGGGAGTTGGAGACCAGTCTGACCAACATGGAGAAACCCCATCTCTACTAATAATACAAAAACTTAGCCAGACTTGGTGGCACATGCCTGTAATCTCAGCTACTTGGGAGGCTGAGGCAGGAGAATCGCTTGAACTTGGGAGGTGGAGGTTGCAGTGAGCCGAAATTGCACCATTGCACTCCAGCCTACACAAAAAGAGCGAAACTCCATCTCAAAAAAATATATATATATTTGAAAACTAAGGTAAGGATCGTATATTTTCTGATCATAACCCCTGTTTTTCTGCTTAAAATCAGCTCTATAAGAACCAAACCTCCTTGGGGCTTTCAGCACTGGCTATTTTTGCCAGTGCAGACAATAGCTACTTTAAAGAGTAGCCTGCCCTGCTCCTTGGAGGGAGGGTGGGGTGGCCAGTGACTCATCAGACACCTGGGGGTGAGGAAAGCACCACAGTGTTGGGGGGTGTTTGTCTGAGGTTCCAAGCCCTTCCAGCCCTGGGGCCTGCACCTCGGGGCCCTTCAGCTGTGGCCTCGGGCCCTAGCTCCAAAGGGGTTTCCACAGGGACCTTAGGCTCGGGCAGAAGCCTAACTGTAAAAACAGAACAATTCAAAATAGAAAAACAAATACAAACACTACTGCCCACTGGGTCTCTCTGTTAAAAACATGAACACATTCCAAAGGGTCTGTATTAGAATTTCTTGTTCAAAGAATTTTTGGTGTTAATGTCCTCCCTCCTAGCTGAAGGTGAGTTCAAGGTGACTTCCCAGAGCCTAGCCCAGTGCCTGCTGCTCAGCAGGTATTTATTGACGGACTGGCTCTCCCAACCCCAACTGCCTACAGCTAAGGCAAAAAAAAGAAGAAGAAGAAGAAGTGCGGGGGAAATGAAGCAAGCTCATAACTGCTGGTGAGTGCTTCTCTGGTAGATGCAGGCAAGGTCCTCAGAGATTCCTGAAGGCTGCCACAGGACATCAGCTCTTCACTTGATATTTAAGTGAAGGTTCTGAGGCTGAGAGTACGTGAGCCGTGGCGGCTGAGCAGCTGGAGGGCAGGCTATGGGAGCAGTCACCATGTAGCCAACCCAACAATAGCCTGGCATTGCCATTTCCCTAGAGAAAGTCATCTAGCCCTCTTCCGCTCAGTTTCTTCATCTGTAAAGCACGAGGCGAGATGCCCATCTCAATGGCCAGTTAAAGGCTTAGATCAGACAACATGTGTGAAAGTCTCTGGAAAACCGGAAGGAGAATATGACTACATTCCCAGGACAGGGACTGGTTTTATTCATCTTTGTCTGCCCAGAATATACAGAGGAAAACAAGAAGCACTCAACGAACAAATAATTAAAGGATGATGAGGGGTGATTAACAAATTCTGGGTGGGCCTAATATTTCAAGGCTGGGAGAATATTTCAAGACACATGGAGCATGGCGGGGAGCGGTGGCTCACGCCTGTAATCCCGGCACTTTGGGAGGCAGAGGGGGGAGGATTACAAGGTCAGGAGATTGAGACCATCCTGGCCAACATGGTGAAACCCTGTTTCTACTAAAAATACAAAAATTAGCTGGGCATGGTGGTACGTGCTTGTAGTACCAGCTACTTGGGAGGCTGAGGCAGAAGAATCACTTGAACCTGGGAGATGGAGGTTGCAGTAAGCCGAGATTCCACCGCTGCACTCCAGCTTGGCAACAGAGTGAGACTCCATCTCAAAAAAAAAAGAAAGATAAACGGAGTAGTCTAGGAGGGGGTGCTTCAATGAATAGAAGGAGGGTGTTAGAAGTATCCCCAACAAATGTGGGGCAACTTGGGAGTCCTGAAAGCCAAAGAATATGGATCATTTGGGTGTCTTGAAGTCTTGTTAGCACTTGGAACATCTTCAAGTACAGTTGCTTAGTGAAGAGGAGTTTCAGTGGAACTTCAGGGGAGTGGGTCTAAGCTGGATAGATAACACAGAAGAAAAAATCTAAGATGAAGACATAAACATACACACAGGGGCAGGCATGGCGGCTCAGGCCTGTAATTCCAGCACTTCGCAGGGCCAAGGTGGGAGGATCTCTTGAGCCCAGGAGTTCAAAACCAGCCTGGGCAACACAGTGAGATCTCATCTCCACAAAAAATTTAAAAATTAACTGGGCATGGTGGTGTGCACTGGTAGTTCCAACTGCTTGGGAGGTTGAGGTGGGAGGATCCCTTGAGCTTAGGAGTTTGAGGTTGCAGTGGGCGGTGATCATGTCACTGCACTCCAGCCTGGGTGACAGATCAAGACCCTGTCTCAAAACAAAAATAAGACAGAAACACACACATACACACACAAATACTGACATGTGACATTCCATACAGGACTCACTGTGAGCTAATGACAGTATGGAACCTGAGGATGCTGTTTGTTCAGAGACCTTATCAAGGCAGTGATTTTGGCCAGCTTTGTTGGGTACCAGGCTCAACCCCTCTACTTGTGACTCTCAATCCCAGGCTTGAGAAGACCCTTTCCTGAAAGGCCATCCAGTTCTCAGTGTAAGAGCAGCCTTTTCCAGAACACAATCACAGGAGTAACCAAGCTTCCTTCTGGAAAGCTCTTTCCTTCCCTGCACCTCCTCATTGATGGAGCTGTCACTGATGAGAGTGTGTGTGCCATTTCCAAAGGTGATGGGAATGAAGATAGATTGAAACCCACTCTCCTGGGGCCTCCAAGCTCTACTCAGACCTTCTGGGGGGCCCTTTTTCCCTTTATGCCAGTCCAGGCGGTGATCTGCTCAGGTGCAAATGATTCTCTGTCTCTCTCTCTTTTTTGTTTTGAGATGGAGTCTCACTCTGTCACCCAGGCTAGAGTGCAGTGGTGCGATATCCGCTCACTGTAACCTTCGCCTCCTGGGTTCAAGCAATTCTCCTGCCTCAGCCTCCCAAGTAGCTGGGATTACAGGTGCCTGCCACCGTGCCTGGTGAATTTTTTTTATAGTTTTAGTAGAGATGGGGTTTCACCATATTGGCTAGGCTGGTCTTGAACTCCTGACCTCGTGATCCACCCGCTTCAGCCTCCCAAAGTGCCGGGATTACAGGCGTGAGCCACCAAGCCTAGCCTCTCTCACTCTAAATTAGCAAAATTTGAGCACATCTGGAACCTGATAGGAAGGGACCAACAAAAAGGGAAATAGTTATTTGCGATATTTCATCAAACCCAATATGCCATCAGTTTTAAGATGAAAGACTATTTTGTATATCACAGAGAGAAAAAAATGTTGCCAAACTATGACATCCCATTCTGATTTCAGAGATGTTAAAATGGGGAAAATATGCAATATATTTATATCCAATATGAAAAAATACTGCTATGTCCATTTGAAAAGCAAGTCATTAGCAATGTATTAGATAGCTCATATTAAGTAAATACTAATTAGAGTCAGCAATAAGCACTATTAATATTATCAATCCCTTTCTACAGATTAGGAATTGTGGCTCTGAGAGGTTAAGAAATTTGCCAAAGTTGCTGGGTGCGGTGGCTCACGCCTGTAATCCCAGCAGTTTGGGAGTCCCAGGCGGGTGGATCACCTGAGATCAGGAGTTCGAGACCAGGCTGACCAACATGGAGAAACCCCGTGTATACTAAAAACACAAAATTAGCCAGGCGTTGTGGCGCATGCCTGTAATCCCAGCTACTTAGGAAGCTGAGGCAAGAGAATCACTTGAACCCAGAAAGCAGAGGTTGCGGTAAGATGAGCTCACTCCAGTGCACTCCAGCCTGGGCAACAAGAGTGAAACTTTGTCTTAAAAAAAAAAAAAATTTGCCAAAGTCAATGAGTAGCAGATCCAAGCTTCAAACCTTGGTTCCCATTTCTAAGTTTACCCTTCCCCAAACCAAGTCTGTTCTTACCACTGAGAGATGTATTGGAAGAAAAGAGAAATGTTTGAGGGGATGGATATCCCAATTACTCTAATTTGATCTTCACACATTATATACATGTGTATTATATACATTAAAATATCACATGTACCTCCAGAATATGCACAACTATCATATCAATAAACAAACTAAATGACAAAGCAAAGATATATGCTGGCCACAGTAAAAGTGTGGCAAATAAATAAGTAAGTGAATGAATGAAGAAATCATGAAAGCACAGAAATTTGAATAAATATCTCCCTTCTGTTCCTCATTCATCTTAGGAAAAGTGTCAACATGTCTTCTGTAAGTTCAAGGCAGTGGAATATTGGTTAAATTCTAAAAGAGGTAAGAAAATGAGAGTGGGCAGTGGGATGTGGCGTATGAGAGGGAAAGAAATGTTACAAAAATAATCAGCATGACTGTGTTGTTGCTGTTGCTCTGCTCTTCATCTAACTATAGTCTAATGATTTATCAGGTATGACATCTGGGCTGCAAAGAATGACAGTGTTCTGGGAGAGAGTGCCACCTATTGAATGACCATCACCACAACTGGAGAATTTCATCCAGGACAGCCAGAATGACACAAGAGGGCAAAACAGCTTCAGGAATGGACCCACAGTGAGAAAGCCAATTGACCAACAGATGACCTTGAACCTAAAGCTGAATTCTTATCCACGCCATGCTGATGATAATAGCTCAGAAAGCCATCTTTGTAAGATGAAGAATCTCGAAAGGGTCTTCCAGGCCTGAACAAACAGGAAGCTGTTGAATTCCATGGCCTGTGCAGTGTTCAGTCCAGGTCCACACCACACCGCTACAACCAATGCAGAGGCAAACCTAAACCTTTCAAGGGGAAAAAAACCAACAATCCCTGAGCCCCTATTATGTGCTTTACAAATGCATTCACTTCACCTTTATTCATTCCATAAATATTTACTGAGCAGTTACAATGTGCAACTGTCCTACTTAATGGGGAACAACATGGAACAAAGGCAGCAGTCTAGGTTCCTGCTGTCCAGAAGCTTACGTTGGGGAAGGAGGAGGAAGTGACAGAAAATAAACAAGCACTTAGGTTATTTCAGACAGTAATAAATGCCGTGAAAAAAAGTAAAACTGGAGGCCGTGTGTGGTGGCTTACATCTGTAATCCCAGCACTTTGGGAGGCCAAGGCAGGCAGATCACAGGTCAGGAGTTTGAGACCAGCCTGACCAACATGATGAAACTCTGCCTCTACTAAAAACACAAAAATTAGCCGGGCGTGGTGGTGTGCACCTGTAATCTCACCTACTCAGGAGGCTAAGCTGGAGAATTGCTTGAACCTGGGAGGCAGAAGCTGCAGTGAGCTGAGATGGCACCACTGTACTCCAGCCTGGGCGACAAGAGTGAGAATCCGTCTCAAAATAAATAAATAAACAAACAAACAAACAAACAAATAAATGAAATAAAACTGGAAAATGGGATGAAAGTGGTCACATAATTTAAACCTATTAATGCTTTCAAGAGATAATATTATTTCTGGGCCAAGTGTGGTGGCTCACGCCTGTAATCTCAACACTTTGGGAGGCCGAGGCAGGTGGATCACTTGAGGTCAGGAGCGTGAGACCAGCCTGGCCAACATGGTGAAACCCCATCTCTACTGAAAAATACAAAAATTAGGCAGGCGTAGTGGTGCATGCCTGTGGTCCCAGCTACTCAGGAGGCTGAAGCAGGAGAATCGCTTGAACCCAGAAAACGTAGGTTGCAGTGAGCCAAGATCTCACCACTGCACTCCAGCCTGGGTGACAGAGTGAGATGTCATTTCAAAATAAACAAATAAGCCAGGCGTGGTGGCTCATGTCCCTAATCCCAGCACTTTGGGAGGCCAAGGCGGGTGGATCACCTGAGGTTAGGAGTTCAAGACCAGTCTGGCCAACATGGTGAAACCCCATCTCTACAAAATAAATAAATAAATAAATAAATAAATGAAAATAAAAATATTATTATTCCCAGGCTCGGAGAGGTATTTATCCCAAAGTCAGTTGAGGTGAACTGTGCCCAAGTGAGTGAATAATCCAGATAGTAAGGATTTAATCATCTGCCTTTTGGAATCCAAAATCTGTCTCTCATCACCATACAAAGCAGCCTAGGAAGAGTAAGATGGATAATCATTGCAAATGTCTTGGTTGGCATGTCATGTCAATGACCATCTCTATGTTGATGTGAGATTATTTACAATACCCAAATGCCTCTAGCAGGCCATATAGATGAAAGGACACCTGTGTAGGTATTTACATGGATTTGCAGAATCTGATGCTCCTTATTCTTTAAGAGTACCCTTAAGAGAGAAAAAACAAAGACCTTCCATTTTTGCCATGCGCGGGAGTATTTTTGGCATTTGGTCTTCTACTCTTATAAATTTGAGACATTTAAAATGTTATTTTTTTGGCCAAATCTCATCATGTTAGAGAATATATGGACTTTCTTGCGCTTTTACAGTAAACTGTCATTTCTATGGAGATGGGAAGAAGAGCTTTGGAGAGATCCATGGTGTGTGGTTCCTGCCAAGCCATCTGCAGGATGGGGTCTACTGGATTACCTCTGTAGAGGAAGAGACTACCCTTTGTGTTTGAGGTCGGGAGGATGTTGCCGTCTCCTCCAATTGGCTAAGGCAGGGTCTTCACATTGTCAGAGCCCCTCAGACAGCCCGTGGACAGCCTGTTGCTTACTTACTCTCCGAGGAAGCCGGAAGGGACATGTGTTTCCTTACCTCCTACTGCCTTCCTCCTCCAGGGACGGGCACAGGTTCTTAGGCTGCTAGTGAGCAGAGTGGCTGGAACCACTTCAATTCCAATTAAGTCTTGAAAACTTTACAGTAGTTCCCAACTACCAAAGATGACTATGCATCCTACAATTGGGTTTAAATCAGAACAGGATTGCTCAGTTTGACAAGCCCAGCTGCCAGCTGACTTAAAAAGCTGGCTCTTCTCAAGACTCAGCGTTAACAAGTAGGAAATATGTTGGTAACACACAGGCCTTGAGTGCATTGTTGCATTATGAACAGCAGAGTGACCAGCACAGACTCGACCAATGCCTCTGAATTCCCACCTCCCATTTGTTACTTCTGCTGGCTGCATTCCTTCTAAAAACAAGACACAATCTTTAAGATGCTCTTATTGGCCGGGTGCAGCTCATGCCTGTAATCCCAGCACTTTGGGAGGCCGAGGCAGGTGGATCATGAAGTCAGGAGTTTGAGACTAACCTGACCAACATGGTGAAACTCCGTATCTACTAAAAATACAAAAATTAGCCAAGCGTGGTGGTACATGCCTGTAATCCCAGCTACTCAGGAGGCTGAGGCAGGAGAATTGCTTGAACCAGGGAGGCAGAGGTTGCAGTGAGCCGAGATCTCACCACTGCACTCCAGTCTGGGAGACAGAGCAAGATTCTGTCTCAAAAAAAAAAAAAAAAAAAAAAAGCTTTTATTGAATTTGAAAATGGTGATAGGCATTTTGAAGAAATAACCCATCAAAAAACATAAAATAACCAAAGCAGACTCCAAAGTGCTTTTTAAAAAGCATAACAGACCGATAATACCAACACCTTACTCTGTTAGCCTTCCCTGGATCATGCAGGGTTATGTTATCTGTTTGTGTCATGCTGTTATCCTTGAGGAAACAGATCCATAAAATATTACTAAGGCAAAGCTGAGTTACCGCCTGACTAAACATGGGGCTCCCCTGATAAGATCTTTCCTGTGCAAAGCTCAGTGGATTGTGCTTTGCACAATTTCCCCTTCTCTGACCACATAAATCTTCAACCCCAGAACTGAGTGTTCCCTTTTGTTTTTGCATAACCTGTCTAATTTCTCTATCATGGGGTTTTTCAGATACAGTAAGCAGTCTTGTAATGTCTGTGCACACTTTTTTTAAAAAAAAATCTGGAGTCTTACTCTGTTGCCCAGGCTGGAGTGCAGTGGTATGATAGCTTACTTACTGAAACCTCTGCCTCCTGGGTTCAGGCAATTCTCCTGCCTCACCCTCCTGAGCAGCTGGGATTATAGGCATCTGCCACCACACCCTGCTAATTTTTGTATTTTTAGTAGAGACAGGGGTTTCACCATGTTGGCCAGGCCTCAAATGATCACCCACCTCAGCCTCCCAAAGTGCTCTGGGATTATAAGTGTGAGCCACCGAGCCCAGCCTGCACGCTGTTTTATAAGGTTCTCTAACTATCCAGACACTCATAATGTTTCCAAATGACTATAGCCTTTTTTCCCCCTCATATTGTTAGCATTGTTGTTTTCTTTGAAATGAAGTCTCGTTCTGTCACCCAGGCTGGAGTGCAGTGGTGCAATCTCGGCTTACTGCAACCTCTGCCTCCTGGGTTCAAGCGATTCTCCTGCCTCAGGGTAGCTGGGACTACAGGCACACACCACCATGCCTGGCTAATTTTTATATTTTTAATAGAGATGGGGTTTTGCCATATTGGCCAGGCTGGTCTCAAACTCCCGACTTCAGGTGATCTGCCCACCTCAGCCTCCCAAAGTGTTGGGATGACAGGCGTGAGCCACCACATGATCATCGTTCTATTTTTTTTTTTTTTTTAAAGATGGGGTTTCACCATGATGGCCAGGCTGGTCTTGAACTCCTGACCTCAGGTGATCCACCCACCTTGGCCTCCCAAAGTGCTAGGATTACAGGCGTGAGCCACTGCGCCTGGCCAATCATTGTTCTTTAAATGTGGATTGCTTAGTAACTTGGCACCTGTTTATTTCAACAGATTTTTTTTTTGAGACAGAGTCTCACTCTGCTGCCCAGGCTGGGGTGCAGTGGCACAATCGGCTTGAGCCTTCCGAACTCAAGTGATCCTCCCACCTCAGCCTCCCTGGTAGCTGGGACCACAGGCATATACCGCCATGCAAGCTAATTTTTGTATTTTTTGTAGAGAAGGGGTTTTGCCACATTGCCCAGTCATATCTCGAACTCTTAGACTCAAGTTATCTGGCTGCCTTGGCCTCTCAAAGGGCTGGGATTACAGGCGTGTACCACCTCACCCTGCCCTTATCATTAATATATTGATTATGACAGTGATGATAGCTTTCTCTGAGACACTTAATTTATTCAGCCAGCGTTTTTTTTTTTTTGAGACGGAATCTTTCTCTATCGCCCAGGCTGGAGTGCAGTGGCATGATCTTGGCTAACTGCAACTTGGCGTGCCTGCAGTGCCTCCCAGGTGCAAGCGATTCTTCTGCCTCAGCCTCCCAAGTAGCTGGGATTACAGGCACCTGCCACCGCACCTGGCTAATCTTTGTACTTTTAGTAGAGACAGGGTTTCACCATTTTGACCAGGCTGGTCTCGAACTCCTGACCTTGTGATCCACCCGCCTTGGCCTCCCAAAGTGCTGGGATTACAGGCGTGAGCCACTGCACCTGGCCTCAGCCAGCATTTTGTGGAGCACTTTCTTCTTAGTGGCAGGCAGTATGAAGCCAGTTGTAGTTCAAACACGTGTGGTAAATAGACCAGGTGAATAGCACTTGGGAAGTCACCATTTGAGGAAAGCCTTGGAGCATGCCAGGTCTGAGGAAGGCAAGCACTTGCATTTCAAGCAGAGGGAATCATTTGAGGAAGGTATCAGAGGCATCTCAAGTTAGAAGAAATGCCAGCAGGGTAATTGGTGTGGCAGAAGTGAAAGGCGTATTGGTGGGATAGTGGGAAGTCAGCTGAAAGACCTGGGACATAGTACATCAATAGGACAGCAGAATGCCCCTGTGCCTTTTATTTTATCTATTTATTTTTGAGACAGGGTCTTGCTCTGTTGCCCAGACTGCAATGCAGTGGTGCAAACATGACTCACTGCAGCCTTGGCCTCTTAGGCTCAAGTGATCCTCCCACCTCAGCTTCTGAAGCAGCTGGGACTAGAGGCATATACCACCATGCTGTCTAATTTTTATTTTTATTTTTACTTTATATATATATATATATTTTTTTTTTATAAAGTTGGGGTTTCACCATGATGGCCAGGCTGGTCTTGAACTCCTGACCTCAGTGATCCACCCACCTCGGCCTCCCAAAGTGCTAGGATTACAGGCGTGAGCCACTGCACCTGGCCTATTTTTACTTTTTAAAAAATTTTTATTATTATTACTATTTCTTGAGATGGAGTCTCACTCTGTTGCCCAGGCTGGAGTACAGTGACTCAGCCTTGGCTCACTGCAACCTCCGCCTCCTGGGTTCAAGCAATTCTCCTGCCTCAGCCTCCTGAGTAGCTGGGATTACAGGTGCAAGCCACCATGCCCGACTAATTTTTGTAATTTTACCAGTGATGAGGTTTCACCATGTTGGTCAGGCTGGTCTCGAACTCCTGATCTCGTGATCTGCCCATCTCGACTTCCCAAAGTGCTGGAATTATAGGCATGAGCCACTGTACCTAGCTTTATTTTTATTTTTTTGAGACAGGGTGTCACTCTGTCACCCAGGCTGGAGTGCAGCTAGTGCATTCTTAGCTCACTGCAGCCTCTGCCTTCCAGGTTCAAGTGATTCTCCTGCATCAGTCCCCCGAGTAGCTGGGACTACAGGTGCCTGCTACCATGCCTGGCTAATTTTTGTATTTTTTGGTAGAGACATGGTTTCACCATGTTGGCCAGGCTGGTCTTGAACTCCTGGCCTCAAGTCATCTGCCCACCTTGGCCTCCCAAAGTGCTGGCATTACAGGCATGAGCCACCGTGCCCATCTAAATTTTTTAGTTTGTTGTAGAGACAGGGTGCCACCATGTTGCCCAGGCTGGTATCAAACTCCTGTGTTCAAATAAACCTCCCACCTTGGCCTCCCAAAATGTTGGGATTACAGGCGTCAGCCACCAGATCCAGGCCCCTGTCCCTTTTATTACCAATCAAAAGTTCTATTAGGTTATTCACTTGCCCTGGAATTTTAGACCACACACATACACACCCCTCTTTACTTTGATTAAAAAATAATATGCCCTGTCATCAGTAGAAATGGGATTATGCCACACAGGAAGATTGATATTTATATCCGGTACCTTTTCTGCAGACTTTATATATTCATGTATTCATAAACTATGTATATCTTCACTTACACACTGTGGTTTACAAGATCCTTTTTAAAATCATCTTTCTAGCCAGGCCTGTGGCTCACACTTGTAATCCCAGCACTTTGGGAGGCCAAGGCGGGTGAATCACCTGAGGTCCAGAGTTCAAGACCAGCCTGGCCAACATGGTGAAACCCCATCTCTACTAGAAATACAAAAATTAGCTGGACACGGTGATGCGTGCCTGTAATCCCAGCTACTTGGGAGGCTGAGGCAGGAGAATCGCTTGAACCCAGGGAGGTGGAGGTTGTAGAGAGCCAAGATCATGCAACTGCACTCCAGCCTTGGAGACAGAGTGAAACCCTGCTTCAAAAAAAAAAAAATTATCTTTCCATCTTAAGTAGTAAAATATCTAGAGCATAGGAATATATATGTATATATCTGAATTGATGCTTAGTTATATTCAGTGTAAGCAGCTATATAGATTTGGGGAAATTCTGAGAAATTTGAAAAATTAGATGTGCAATGAAGTTGGCACTTAATTAGCTGTTAATTAAAGACACCAAAATATAATAGTCTGCAAAAATTGTTCATTGTTCAAATTCCCAGTGTGAAAAGCTGAGTTTATGTGCCAGCCCCTTGCACAGCGGTGGTTTTGAATAATTCGCCTCGAACTGATGCCCTTGGTTCTCCATCTGTCAATACATTAGCATCTGAATTTCTATAGGGAAGGTATATTTTAAAAATCTTGTCTTTGCTCTTGCATTTCACTGTGATTTTAAAACTGTATTTCTACTGAAGTGATGTTAGTTTCAGCTCAGGCAAATAGTTGTTTCCATGTCGTTAAAAATGGAGATGCCTCTTACTAGTTTCTTTCTTGATTATCATAAATTATGAGGTGACACAGACAGGGGTGAAATAAGATCAGTGTGACCTAAGAAAGCCTGGGAAATAACCACATCGTTTTAAAATGGAATCGAAAATAAGTTGGAAATCTTGATTTCAAGGCTGTAGGAGTAAGGAATGCAGCACAAAAATTCAATGAAAATAATTTAGATCATAAAGTTTTGGTTGGAAGTAGGCAGAAAACTAGATACAAATGAGTGATTCTTATAGGCACAGCTAAAGGTTATAATGTTCTATAGTACAGAAAAAAGGTAGCCAGGGAGCTGAAAGAGGATGCTTTCGATGCAGATTTGGAGAGAGAACACATTACTTTATCATCAATCATAGCACATCTGTCTTCTAATGACAGGTATTTTGGTGGAAATTCACAGACAAAGCTGACAAAGGGCTTGAGGTCCTGAATTATAAATGAAGATAGCAGGTGTCAAATCCAAATATGTATAGTGATAGTATGTAAACAAAACAAAAACCAAAATAAAATTGGAAGAATTCCAAGTTCCAAAAGAAAGGGATATATATATAAATATGTCCCTTTCTTATATATAGTATATATGTGTGTAGATAGTATATATAACATATAGTATATATAATATATACACACACTATGTATAATATATATACATATTATATTATATATATAGTATATATGATATATATATATATACACACACACATATATATTTATATTAGAGATAGGATCTTGCTCTGTTGCCCAGGCTGACACTGAACTTCTGAACTCAAGGGATCCTCCTGCCTCAGCCTCCCAAGTAGTCAGGGCTACCATTACTTGCCAGCATGCCTGTCCAGAAATGTATGTTTTCTAAGAAGAAAATAGAAAATTATAACAGGCACAGGAAAATAGAAAATGAAAAAAAAATCTGTAATTGAAAAAGCAGAAAAAATTTTGGGAAATTTAATCGTTAAAATAAAAAGAGTAATTTTTATATACCTATTCAAACTTAAAGAATGACTAGTAAGGGCAGGGTTTCACCATGTTGGCTAGGCTAGTCTCCAACTCCTGACCTCAAGTTATCTGCCCATCTCAACCTCCCCAAGTGCTGGGATTACAGGCATGAGCCACTGTGCCCGGCCAAGATTTGTTGCTTAATGTTGACTTCTGGCCAGGCGCGGTGGCTCACGCCTATAATCCAAGCACTTTGGAGGCCAAGGCGGGTGAATCACCTGAGGTCGGGAGTTCAAGACCAGCCTGACCAACATGGTGAAACCCTGTCTCTTAAAAAAACACAGATGTTGACTTCTGGTCAGGCGCAGTTGCTCATGCCTGTAGTCCCAGCACTTTGAGAGTCTGAGGTGGGAGGATTGCTTGAGGCTGGGAGTTAGAGACCAGCCTGGGCAACATAGCGAGACCCCATCTCTACAAATATTTTTTAAAACTAGCTGGGCCTGGTGCACACCTGTAGTCCCAGCTGTGATGGGAGGATCGCTTGAGCCTGGGAGGTTGAGGCTACAGTCGGCCATGATCGTGCCACTGCATTCTAGCCTGGGCAACAAGAGTGAGACCCTGTCTCAAAACAAACAAACAAAAACAAACAAAAAGCAACTTGATTTTTAACGCCAGATTAGTTCTTCCGCTCTCCAGTGTTCTGCTGTATTTCCTCCCTACCCTTGACAGAAGGTTCCCTTGAATCATAATATTCTTTTTTTTTTTTTTTTTTTTTTTTTTATTATGGGGTTTTAACATGATGGACAGGCTGGTCTTGAACTCCTGACCTCAGGTGATCCACCCACCTCAGCCTCCCAAAGTGCTAGGATTACAGGCGTGAGCCACCGCGCCAGGCAAATCATAATATACTTGTCATTGAGACTTTCTCCCACCGAGCAACCGTGATGGAAGAGAAAAGGGAAGAGAACAGGAAGGCAATCGACACATCTCCTTGTAGGTCTCCCCAAAGAACAGTGGCTAGAGACTCTCCATATTCGCTGGAGACTCCCCTGACTCTCAATGCTGGTTGGAGGAACAGAGTCCTGGGAAGCACAGGGGCTGGCTGAAGCGAGAGGCGGATGCGCGGCGCCACGGGGCGGCGTCTGGGAGCCGGGCAGCACCCCGGGCCGTTGCGCTGAGTGCAGGAGGGCGGCGCTGCGGAGCACGCTTCTGTGGCTGGAACCAAAAGGGACGTGGATGGCATTCAACTTTGACAGAAGCCGAGGACTGCAAAGAGAAGGGCTGATAGAACCACAACCCGGATGCTGTCTGGACGTGGGCGCAGTTAATAATCAGGGCAGCTTAATAGGTAGCCACCCGGACACCGATAGGCTTGATGCCGAATGTTGAAAAACTTCAAAGACGCCTCCCTGGGGACAGTGACCAAACTCTCCTTTGAGGGCAAACTTCCATTCTCTTGAGAAACACAGCCTTGCAATCCGGGGACATTTTTGGAAAGCAGATTGGTGATCCTTTGCTATTACAGATTAAGTTTGCCCCATGAGAGTATCACCCCCACCACCACATCTCAAAGCAGCTTATCAAAGAATTGCCTCCAACGCTTCCAGCTCTCTCTCTGAAAGCAGTTCTGGTAAATAGTTTTCATTTTCTCATTATGTTTGCAGTGCTATTTTAGTGTCTCACCCATTAACCGAGCTCTGACAAAGGAATGAGACGGTGCGAACTCAGGGCTGCCTCCTAGGATCACCGGGACTGTGCTCCAAGCAGGACGCGTAGCCCTAGCGGGCTCCCAGCCCCGCAGACCTGCAGTTGCTCAGCAGCCTGTGCACCGCTGGGGCTGTGGGCACCTAAGGAAGAGAGAGCCTGGGCTCCAGATGGAAGCTTGCTGGCCAAAAAAGTCAAAAGTGGCTGGCGCGGTGGCTCATGCTGTAATCTCGGCACTTTGGGAGGCCGAGGTGGGCGGATCACCTGAGGTCAGGAAACCAGTCTGGCCAACACGGCGAAACCCCAACTCTACTAAAAATACAAAAATTAGGCTGGCGTGGTGGCGCCGCCTGTAGTCCCGGCTACCCAGGAGACTAAGGCAGGAGAAGCGCTTCAACTTGGGAGGTGGAGGTTGCAATGAGTCGAGATCGTGCCATTGCACTCCAGCCTGGGCGACGGAGCCAAGACTCTGCCTCCAAAAAAAAAAAAAAAAAAGGTGAAAGTGTGACAACGCTCTTTCCAGAGCTTGGATCACCTAAATTTGCAGATTAAAGAAGATCTGAAAACTTGAAAATATAAAATAGTGACCCATACTCTCATTTTCCTGAGACCTTCCGATCTCCAATGGAAGGCTGGGGAAGGAGGGCTACCGAGGAAGAAAACCGCCTCTTACCTGTGTGGAGTAAGTGTGCTTTTACACTGCTCCAGAAAATAGGGGCAGGTGCTCACTGAAGTTTGCTACTGCATGTGTAAGCAAATCCAGTTACAGTTTTCCCAAACAGTTCTTGTTTTGGGAATTGCTTCCTTGGGAGACAACCCACTGGCGAATTGAGAACCAAAAGATTCAGGCTTGGGTTTCACTTTTTATTTATTTATTTATTTATTTATTTATTTATTTATTTATTTTATAGAGATGGGGTTTCACCATGTTGGCCAGGATGGTCTTGATCTCCTGACCTTGTGATCCACCCACCTCGGCCTCCCAAAGTGCTGGGATTACAGGCGTGAGCCACCGCGCCCAGCCTTTTTAAAATTTTTTTATTATTTTTTATTTTTTTTGGGGGGGGTTTCACTTTTGTCATTGGTTTTGATATGGTCAAATCATTCTTTCTGGGTTTGTTTCCCTGTGCTTAAATACATTTGCTAACATTTTTAAAATTATTTACTATGTATCAGGAACAGTGCTGAGTAAGCCATTACGTGTATTATCACAATGTGACAATACCTTGAAATAGGTAATATTCCCATTTTACAGAATGTCAACCAGAATTTGCCCAAGATCACAAAGCAGATACTTACTCTTCTAAGTCAGGATTCAAGGCCAAGATGTATTGCTTTTTTGTGTTTTAATGTGCATAGTGTCCACTATAATATGCCGCTGCTTCTTAACATGGGGCTAGTAACATATACCTGGTTAACTACAGAGCCACCTTAGACACTATACAATCCTGTGGCTTGGAGATGTCCAATGTCAACTTGGTTAGTTGCACACAGGGCCTTCATTAGGTCCATCCACAGTGTACTATACATGTTTATTATTACACTGATCATGTCATATTGTAATGCAATATTGTATATTTACATATATGTTATCCACTCGTCCTGCTTCCTTTGCTTAGGGTATTCATGATGTCATTCCACATGGTGTCTCATCTTCCTTGATGGGCTTCTTCAGCTTATTCATCCTTGACAGAGACCACTCCCCTGCTTTGAACCTGAGTGCCAGGAATGCACATGTAGATCCGAAGCGGTAGCCCAGGATACGCCTACCTCACTTACAGAAGCCGAACTGAGGCTGGAAGAGTCTACACCCCTCCTGCTGGATGCCTCCAGAGTCCCGCAGCTGGCACCATGGTTACTGAAACGAGAGCTCTGATGTGGCTCCTGAAATCTGGCAAAATGGGATTACGCTCAGGCTAAGCTTTCCGCCCTATTGCAGCCACCACCACTAGTGCATGGTAAAGCAACATTTCCTCGAGACGGGAGGGTGGTCTACTTCCCTCAGTGTCTCCCTCAGCTGTGTTAGCCAGGGATCCCAATGTGATGGCATTCCCAATGCAGCTGGGGGTGGGCAGGGGAGGGCACAAGTTCCATCAGCTGCTGTGGATCCAGAACCCCCACCCCGCTTCTCACTCCAAGCCCTGCGTGCAGAGGCCACTGTACTAGTCTCAGCTGCAACTTCTGCCAGGCTCATTTCTCCCATCCAATGAAGTGTAACAAGTTTAAAGTACAAAGGCTAGGGGTCACGCTCTTGGTGCTATTCTTCCCCAGCTAAAACATCTTCTTATTGTTTTCACCTGCCTACTCTCCTGCAAGGTGAGCTGGCTGAGGACTCCTTTTGACCTTGGTCACAGTTTTGCCACAATGCATGACCCGCTGCAAGCACTGGCACATTCACAAATGAGCATCACTTCCCTTCTTGATTCTCTGTATTTAATTTATTAATTTATTTATTTAGAGACGAAGTCTCACTCTGTCACCCACACTTGAGTGCAGTGGCGCGATCTTGGCTCACTGAAACCTCCGCCTCCCAGGTTCAAGCGATTCTCCTGCCTCAGCCTCCCGAGTAGCTAGGACTACAGGTGCATACCACAGTGCCCAGCTAATTTTTGTATTTTTAGTAGAGATGGGGTTTCACTGTGTTGGCCAGGCTGGTCTTGAACTCCTGACCTTGTGATCCGCCAGCCTCAGCCTCCCAAAGTGCTGGGATTACAGGCGTGAGCCACCACGCCTGGCCATTTTATTTATTTATTTTGAGAGGGAGTCTCTCTCTGTCGCCCAGGCTGGAGAGCAGTGGCGTGATCTCAGCTCACTGCAGCCTCCACCTCCTGTGTTTAAACAATTCTCCTACCTCAGCCTCCTGAGTAGCTGGGATTACAGGTGCCCACCACCATGCCCAGCTAATTTTTGTATTTTTAGTAGAGACAGGGTTTCATCATGTTACCCAGCCTGGTCTCGAGCTCCTGACCTCAGGTAATCCACTTGCCTCAGCCTCCCTAAGTGCTGGGATTACAGGTATGAGCCACTGCACCCAACTATTTATTTATTTATTGAAACAGAGTCTGGCTCTGTCACCCAGGCTGGAGTGCAGTGGCGCAATCATGGCTCCCTGCAGCCTTGACCTTCTGGGCTGAAGTGATCCTCCTGCCACCCCAGCTTCCCAAGTAGCTAGGAGTGTAGCCACATGCCACCACATCCAGCTAATTTTTAAAAGTTTTTGTAGAGACGGGGGTCTCACTTTGTTACCCAGGCTGGTCTCAAACTCCTAGGCTCAAGTGATCCTCTTGCCTTGGCTTCTCAAAATGTTGTGATTATAAGTATGAGCTACTGTGCCCAGCCTCTTTTTCTCTATTTTCTCAAAAGTCCATAATTTCCTTTTTGATCTAACACCTTTTGGCCGTGTTTCTAGAAAAGAGAAGCCAAGGACCACAGGTGCCGTTAGGATTGGGGTGGCCAACCTGTGGTTCCAAGTGTCCAGGATCACAAGTGCTTTCTGGGCAGATTTTGGAATCAGTCAGTAGGAAAACAAATTGCTAGGCTGGGCACTGTGGCTCATACCTGTAATCCCAGCACTTCAGGAGGCCAAGGCAGGCAGATTGCTTGAGCCCAGGAGTTTAGGAGCAGCCTGGGTAACATGGTGAAACTGTCTTTCCTCTTCTTCCTCCCCCTATTCTCCCTTTTTCCCTTTCCTCCCTCTTCTGGGAGCCATGGTAGCTCAGGCCAGTTGTCCTGGCACTTGAGGAGGTGAAGCTACATGTTCGAGGCCAGCATGGGCAACATTAAAACCTCTCATCCATTAAAAAAAAAAAAAAAATTGAGGGCCGGGCGCCGTGGCTCATGCCTGTAATCCCAGCACTTTGGGAGGCTGAGGCGGGCAGATCACGAGGTCAGGAGATGGAGACCATCCTAGCCAACATGGTGAAACCCTATCTCTATTAAAAAAAAAAAAAGATTTTAAAAAATTGAAAAAAAAAAAAAGGAATTCTGTTAGCCAGGCGCAGTGGCTCACTCCTGTAATACTAGCACTTTGAGAGGCCTAGACGGGCAGATCACAAGGTCAGGAGATCGAGACCATCCTGACCAACACGGTGAAACCCCATCTCTACTCAAAAATACAATCAAAAATTAGCCGGGCATGTTTGTGTGCACCTGTAGTTCTAGCTACTGGGAAGGCTGAGGCAGAAGAATTGCCAGGAGGCAGAGGTTGTGGTAAGCCGAGATTGTGCCACTTCACTTCAGCATGGGTAACAGAGCAAGATTCCGTCTCCAAAAACAAACAAACCAAAACCCTTTTCTCCCTCTCCCCTTCCCTCTCTTTCTCCTTCTGCTACTGCAGAGCAGACAGAGGGGCCTGTTAATTTGTTCCCTCTCAGCCTTCTGTGGGTTAATGTAGCCACCTTTACACCCTGGTTCAGTCCAGGATAGTTTCAATTTATGCTATTCTGTCAAGACGGTGTTTTGGTTTTGTTTAAAGATTCTGAGAAAGCACGTAAATACCTAAGTACTGAAGTAACAGGTAATCAATGAAAAGCAGGTCGTATGGCACTGTGGCAGCATTGCACTGAGCACCCATCTAGGCCGGCCCACTTCCCTGATCCTCTTACCCAGGCTTCCTGAAGGTGCTATGGACACCCAGCTGGAGACACAATATATGCCCTGAAGGAGCTGGTGTAGGCTCTGGCTGGGCAGGCCACAATTATACCCTTGGAAGTGTAATCACTATGAGGCTATGTATTGTCACAAGTCAAAGATGCTGAGTCAGTACTAAGAGATGTGAGCATGCAGAGAAAGAAACAACTCCTGTGGGCTAGAGGGACAGAGAAGGCCTCTCCAGGACAGGGGACTTGATGAGGACTTAAAGGGATCTGAATAGTTAGTGAGTTATGTGAGAGAAAGTGTAGGATGAGAGTCAACCAGTGAATAAATACTGACTGAGGGCTCGTTTTAGGGAAGGTACACATTTTAGGAAGGGTACCCAGAATGTTCTGAAGACAGTGGGCTGACAGGTTATTAGGTATTGAGGGCTCATGGGAGAAATGGCTGGAAAGGGAGATTAAGGCCAGTTTATGAGGGCCTTGAATGCCACGGAAAAATGTTTGAAAGTTATCCTATAAACTAGAGATTTCCACAGGTTGGCCAGGCATGGTGGCTCACGCCTGTGGTCCCAGCACTTTGGGAGGCCAAGGCAGATGGATCACCTGAGGTCAGGAGTTCAAGACCAGCCTGACCAACAGAAGAAACCCCGTCTCTACTAAAAATACAAAATTAGCTAGGCATGGTGGTGCATGCCTGTGATCCCAGCTACTCAGGAGGTTGAGGAAGGAGAATTGCTTGTACCTGGGAGGCAGAGATTGCGGTGAGCCAAGATCGAGCCATTGCACTTTAGCCTGGGCAACAAGAGCAAAACTCCATCTCAAAAAAAAAAAAAAAAGAAAAGAAAAGAGATTTCCATAGTGTGCTGCCACTTGGATGTGGCCCAATGGGTCATCAGTGAGAGGAGGTACTGAGATCAGGGAGGTGGGGGTGCCCGGTCACCACAGGCCGGGGGCCTCTCCTCAGCAGGCCCCTTTGTTCATCCCAGTGTCCGTACAAATATGTCTAGAGTCGATGTTTGCTTTGACTTGGAAACTTTGGCTATCACTGCTCTGTAGACAATGACTTGCTGAAAATGTTTGTACGCTTTTGTGATGTTTTG
Source organism: Cacajao melanocephalus (assembly GCA_963573385.1). Taxonomy (NCBI): domain Eukaryota; kingdom Metazoa; phylum Chordata; class Mammalia; order Primates; family Pitheciidae; genus Cacajao; species Cacajao melanocephalus. The sequence continues at coordinate 30,039 of CAUYLG010043139.1, forward strand.
AGTTGCAATTTCATTTTTCTTCCCAATAGGCTTGTACACACCTCTAGGACAGGAGCTGTGTCTTACCTTTCTTTTGTTGCCACTTTGCTGTGTGGAGAGTCAGTGCCCAAGAAGTCCTTGATTATTTCACTAACTGGATATTACGGGTTTGAAAACACAAAACCTCACAAATCATATAATAGGGATGACTGGGCCAGGTGCTGTGGCTCACATCTGTAATCCCAGCACTTTGGGAGGCCAAGGCCAGCAGATCGCTTGAGCCCAGGAGTTCAAGACCAGCCTATGAAACATAGGGAGACCCCGCCTTTACAAAAAAATACAAATTAGCCGAGTGTGGTGGCCTGAGCCACCATTAGCAGAGGTGGGAGGATCACTTGAGCCCAGGAGGCAGAGGTTGCTGTGAGCCAAGATCACGCCACTGCACTCCAGCCCGGGCAATAGAGTGAGACCCTGTCTCAAAAAACAGCAACAACAATGACAAAAAATAGCAATTATTACTCTGCCTGCTTCTAGGAAAGCTTGGAAATCACAAAATTCCAAGTGGGAGTGACCCTAGGTAGTGGGCTAGAAAAATATGCTTCGAAGGAATGTTAAACACTTTTGCTGGTGGTCATGTTTAGAACTGTCAAGAAAAAAAGAGAACAGACCTGGGCTCTTGGTCTTGAAGAATCAAGGCTGAATCATTTGTTAAAAATCTCTTCATCATAATCCTAGTAAGACTATATTTAGCAGTCATCAGGATAACATAACTTTTTTCTTTGTTAATCTTCCTTTTTTTTCTTGAGACAGTGTCTCGCTTCGTCACACAGGCTGGAGCTCAGTGGCGCAATCTTGTCTCACTGTAACCTCTGCCTCCCAGCCTCAAGCGATTCTTGTGCCTCAGCCTCCCAAGTAGCTGGGATTATAGGAGCGCACACCATACATGGCCAATTTTTGTATTTTTAGTAGAGACAGGGTTTCACCATGTTGGCCAGGGTGGTCTTGAACTGCTGACTTCAGCTAATCCACTTGCCTTGGCTTCCCAAAGAGCTGGGATTACAGGCATAAGCCAACGCACCAGGCCTGTTAATCTTTATTCTTTGTTGGGGGTGGATATGAAGTTTTCTTACCATATGAACCAGTAATTCCATCCCTAGATATCTACTGAAGTGAAGTGAAAACACAGATCTACACAAAAATTTGCAAATTAATACTTATAGCAGCATTACTTATAATAGCCAAAAAGTGGTTTCAGTGAGCTGAGATCACACCACTGCACTCCAGCATGGGCAACAGAGTGAGACCCTGTCTCAAAACAACAACAAAACAAACCAAATGGCAATTACTACTCTGCCTGCTTCTAGGAAGGCTCAGAAATAATAAAATTCCAAGTGGGAGTGACTCTAGGTAATGGGCTAGAACAATATGCGTCGCCCAGCTGTTGTAGTGCGCTGGAAAAATATCCAGCTGTTGCCCAGGCTGGAGTGCAGTGATGTGATCTCGGCTCACTGCAACCCAAATGTCCACCAACTGGCAAATGGATAAGTTAAATATGACATAGTCATATGATGGAATACTATTTATCAATGAAAAGGGATGAAATACTCACATATGCTACACCTTTAAATCATTGTTAGTGAAACATGCCATCCACAAAAGGCCACATATTATATTATTCCATTTATACAAAATGTCTAGAATAGTCAAATTTATAAACAGCAAATAGATGAATGGTTGTGTAGGAGTGGGCAACGGGTAGAAGTATAGGAGGTGAATACTAATCAGTACACAATTTGTTTTTTGAGACAGTGTCATTCTGCTGTCCGGGCTGGAGTGCAGTGGTGCTGCCGAGGCTCACTGCAGCCTTGACCTCCTGAGCTCAGGTAATTCTTCCACCTCAGCCTCTCCAGTAGCTGTGACTACATGTGCACACCACCACGCCCAGCTAATTGATTTTTTGTAGAAACAGGGTCTTACTATGCTATGTTGCCCAGGCTGGTCTTGAACTCTTTTTTTTTTTTTTAAAGATGGGGTTTCACCATGATGGCCAGGCTGGTCTTGAACTCCTGACCTCAGGTGATCCACCCATCTCAGCCTCCCAAAGTGCTAGGATTACAGGTGTGAGCCACTGCGCCCGGCCAGGTCTTGAACTCTTGAGTTCAAGCAATCCCCCCCACCTTGGCCTCCCAAAGTGCTTGGATGACAGGCATGAGCCACTGTGCCTGGCTCAGAATTTCTTTTTGGGGTGATGAAAATGCTCTAAAATTAGATTACAGTGATGGTTGCGTGCCTCTGTCATATGCTCAAAAGCTGTGAAAACAAAAGTTAAGGGGCTGCTACAAACTAGAGGATCTAATCATAGTCACAGAACAGCTGCCCATGCCTAGTGGCGAGAGGCTGAAGCCTGAGGAGTTTCGCGTTTCCAGCTTTCTGCAAAGGAGAATTACGGTTTGGCAGGTGGAATGAGGGTCAGGTGGCAACTAACCTTAAGGACCGGGAGGACGAAGGGTGAAGACCCGGTCAGTGCGGAGAAAGGGAGGTTGTAGGGTAAGTTAGTGCTTCAGAGGAAAACAGCAATGAGCTTTTCTCTTCTTTCCGGGGATCCCGGTCAGCTTCACTTGGGTGGCCCAGAGATCAGTCTCAGCTCATCCCAGCACGGAGGGTCTTTGACGGCCACCCTCTCTCCTCTAAAGGCAGATGCAAGCTACGTTTGTGTGGTAAGTGAATCCAGTTGTCTGAATTCTGGTTTTGCAGCTCTACGGATTGGATTTAGTAGCACCGACCGGTTCCTGAACAGTAGAGGGCACTGTTAGCATGTAAAGACTGGGCTGAGCCGCACAGGAGGAAGGGAAGTAGTTGGGTTAGAGTCAGCCTTGCATGAGATTCTAACGCAATTAGATTAGCGTAACATAGTTTGGATTTTAGAACACAATTGCCACATTCTTGAAGTCGTGGTTTGGCACACATACCACCGTATTAAATAAAACCGAACTCCAGCAGCACTGTTCATTCCTAGAAGGATGATTTATTTGGATAGTCTGGACATTCTTTGATCCAAGTATTAAATAAATGCCTACTACGCACACGGTATTAGGCACTTTGATACAGCTTAAACCCATAAATTCAAAAATAGTGCTGCAAGCTGCTATTGAGAGCTTTAAAAATGAAAACTTGTTATCCATATGCACATTCACCAGTTGAACTCGGAATGCAGTAGAATTCTATTCAAGGATACAGTATCGTCAGGAAACATCTGATAGAGAAGGAGGGAAACTTATTGGCTTTTTAATCTAGTTTCCCTGCCAACTCAACTGTGTGAAAGTATAATGATGGTTAAATTTATTCCACGCACACTGTGTGCCAGGCACTGTCCCACGCCTTCCAACCTTGATACGGAAGTGTGGTCTGTGCAGCAGCAGAGTCAGCGGCCCCAGGAGCTTGTTAGAAATGCAGGCTCTCAGGGGACATCCCAGAATCTGCATTTAAAAGAGATCTATATACACATTAACATTTCAGAACCACTCCTCTCCTATGTATTATCTTTTTTTTTTTTTTTTTTTTAAAAGATGGGGTTTCACCAAGATGGCCAGGCTGGTCTTGAACTCCTGACCTCAGGTGATCCACCTGCCTTGGCCTCCCAAAGTGCTAGGATTACAGGCATGAGCCACCATGCCTGGCCCTTTTTTTAAAATTTTTAAGACGGGGTTTCACCATGTTGGTCAGGCTGGTCTCGAACTCCTGACCTCAGGTGATCCACCTGCCTTGGCCTCCCAAAGTGCTGGGATTACAGGCGTGAGCTACCGTGCCCGGCCTCCTATGTATTATCTTATTGAATCCCCATAACAGAGGCCTTATTATTATCTCAATTTTAAAGTGGAAAACCGAGGCAAAGAAAAGTTCAGCAACTTGCCCAGTGCAAAGCTCAGATTTTTTTTTTTTTTTTTTTTTTTAAAGATGGGGTTTCACCATGTTGGCCAGGCTGGTCATGAACTCCTGACCTCAGGTGATCCACCCACCTCGGCCTCCCAAAGTGCTAGGATCACAGGTGTGAGCCACCGTGCCCGGCCAAAGCTCAGATTCTTTACTCAGGCAAAACAGCTTCCATGCCCTGCTATTAGGTTGATGTCACTGCTTTTTTTTTTTTTTTAGAGGTGGGGTTTCTCCATGTGGGCCAGGCTGGTCTCAAACTCCTGACCTTAGGTGATCCACCCACCTCAGCCTCCCAAAGTGCTGGGATTACAGGCGTGAGCCGCTGCGCCTGGCGTTGTCACTGCTTTTAAGGTAAAATCTGTAATCACTTTTGTACCAACCCAACAGTATTCATATCACCTCACTTTGCCTTTTTTTTTTTTTTTTTTTTTTTTTTGAGATGTAGTCTCACTCTGTTGCCAGGCTAGAGCGTAGTGACACGATCTTGGCTCACTGTAACCTCCACCTCCCAGGTTCAAGCGATTCTCCTGCCTCAGCCTCCTGAGTAGCTGGGACTACAGGTGCATGCCACCACGCCTAGCTAATTTTTGTATTTTTAGTAGAGACAGGGTTTCACCATGTTGGCCAGGATGGTCTTGATCTCTTGACCTTGTGATCCACCTCCCTCGGCCTTCCACCACGCCTAGCCCCTCATTTTTCCTTTTATTTATATCTTCTCTATGCTTTCAGATGCATAAAATTGACGTAATAAATGTGTCTATTGTACTATCATATTGGTTAAATAGCCACTGTTATTTATGTATTTATTTGTTTATTAGTTTTTGAGATGGATCTCTCTCTGTCGCCCAGGCTGGAGTGCGGTGATGCAATCTCGGCTCACTGCAACCTCTGCCTCCTGAGTTCAAGTGATTCTCCTGACTCAGCCTCCTCAGTAGCTGGGGTTACGGGCGCACGCCACCATGCCTGGCTAATTTTTGTATTTTTAGTAGAGACAGGGTTTTACCATGTTGGCCAGGCTGTTCTTGAACTCATGACCTCAAGTGATCCACCCACTTCGGCCTCCCTAGGTGGTGAGATTATAGGCGTGAGCCACCGTGCTCCATCTATTTTTAACATTAATTTTTTGACAGGGTCTCACTTTGTTGCCCAGGCTGGAGTGCAGTGGTGTGAACATGGCTCATTGCAGCCTCAACCTCCTGGTCTCAAGTGATTCTCCCACTGTGGCCTCCTGAGTAGCTGGGACCACAGGCGTGCACCATCACCCTAGCTATTTAAAAATTTTTTTTTATGAAGTCACAGTTTCTCCATGTTGCCCAGGCTGGTCTGGAACTCCTGGCCTTAAGCAATCCTCCTGCTTGGCCTCCCAAAGTGTTGGGATTACAGGTTTGGGCCACTGCAGCCAGCTCCCTGTTGTATTTAAATGCAGTTGAAATCCTTAAAGTGAAAGTACTGTTTGTGGGTAAGTTATGCAAAGTAAAATCTAAGCATTTTTCCCTTGGGAGTACTTTCCTTACCACAAGTACTGTTTACCACAATTGTGTTTTTATGTCTCCCTTAAACACACACCAGACACACTCCTACCCCAGGGCCTCTGCACTGCCCCACATAGTTGTATGTCCAGCTCTTTCACTTCCTTCAATTCTTTGTTTAAATAATACATTATCTGCAACCTTCCTTTACTACCTACTTGAAAATGTAACTGTTTCTAAGAAGATTCAGAAAGGAGATATGTTTCCCCAAAACTGGAGCAAAAAAGGTGGTTTCTGTTTTTGTTTAAGACAGGGTCTCATTCTGTTGCCTAGCTTGGAGTGGAGTGGTGCCATTTCTGCTCACTGCAGCCTTGACCTCCTGGGCGCAATTGATTCTCCTATCTCAGCCTCCCCAGTAGCTGGGACTACAGGCACGCACCACCACGCCTGGCTAATTTTTGTATTTTTTTTGTAGAGATGGAGGGTTTTGCCGTGTTGCCCAGGCTGATCTCAAACTCCTGGGCTCAAGCAGTCCACCTGCCTCAGCCTCTCAAACTGCTGGGGTTACAGATTTGAGCCACCCAGTTACAAAGAAGGTTTTTGTGTGTTTGTTTGTTTTTTGAGACAGTCTCCCTCTCTCGCCAGGTGCCAGGCTGGAGTGCAGTGGTGCAATCTCGGCTCACAGCAACCTCCGCCTCCCAGGTTCCAGCAATTCTCCTGCCTCAGCCTCCCGAGTAGCTGGGACTACAGGCGCACGCCACACCACGCGCAGCTAATTAGTAGAGACGGGTTTCACCATGTTGTCCAGGATGGTCTCAATCTCGACCTCCTGATCTGCCCGCCTGGGCCTCCCAAAGTGCTGGGATTACAGGCATGAGCCACAGCGTCCGGCCGACAAAGAAGGTTTTAAAAGCCAAGAGACTGTGCAGAAAGAAGTCCATGGTTAAAAGAAAAAAAGATCCACATATTTTCCACCTTCGAGTGACCCAAAACACTGACTTCGAAGGCAGGCCATGTACCTTCAGAAGCGTTCTCCGGAAAGAAGAACAACCATTGTGCCATGGTCAGTTTGTCCCTGATTTCCCAGCACGTCATAAAGAAGGTGGAAGGCACCAGCACGTGGTGCTTACTGCGTGGCAAGATGTGAAGCAGCTCTGGGACCCTGACATGGCCAAGATCAACTTGCTCTGGAAGAAGAAGGCATACTTTAGACCTACCATGATGCGTTAAGCGGTGCCAACAAAACTGGGATCGTGTAAATGGATTCCAGCTCACAAGTCTAAATATACTGAGGTTTTCCACCATCCAAGAAAAGAAATGACATCCATGTCCTCCCCAACACAAACACACACACACTTGATCCTCCTTCTGCTTTTTCTCAGTAGCACTTTTTACCATCCAATATATATATTTATTTGACTATTGTTTATTTTTCCATGAGAATGTAAATTCCCGTAAGGATGGGGATTTTTGTCGATTTTGCTCACTGTGTACCCCTCTCCACCCCCAGCTCTTAGAAAATTCCCTGGCACAATACAGATGCGCTATAATATTTGTTGAATGAAAAAACAAATTGTTCGTACCTGACTGTAGACTTCTTAAGATGTTAGGCCATGTTTTACTCAATTTGATATCTCGAAAACTTAGCAGTGTAATTCAAGAAAACACTTTTTTTGTTTATTGAAATGGAATTTTCTTATGCAGATCATACACATGAAAGTTTAAATTGTAGGTGGCTGTGGTGGCTCACGCTTGTAATCCCAGCACTTTGGGAGGCCAAGGTGGGTAGATCATGAGGTCAGGAGTTCGAGACCAGCCTGGCCAACATGGTGAAACCCTGTCTCTACTAAAAATACAAAATTAGCTGGGTGTGGTGGCAGGCGCAGTAATCCCAGCTACTCGGAAGGCTGAGACAGAGAATTGCTTGAACCTGGGAGGCGGAGTTTGCAGTGAGCCAAAATTGTGCCATGGCACTCCAGCGAGACTCGTCTCAAGAAAAAAAAAAAAGAAGAAGAAAGTTAAAATTATATATGTTGTTGATGTCACTGGTGTCTTTTCATTCTGTTCAGAAATGATCAGATCAAAAATTTGGACACTGTACCACAATTCATAAGAGAAGCCCACTCTAGCTGAAATAATGGATAATTACATGTTATGCATTTCATATATATAGCTTTAGAAAATTTCACACTTGATTGGAAATTTTTATTTGATATATACAGATCATATTTTATTTTTTTTAATTTTTTTTTTTTTGTAGAGATGGGGTCTTTCCATGTTGCCCAGGCTAGTCTTGAACTCCTGGGCTCAGGTGATCTGCCTGCCTCTGTCTCCCAAAGTGCTGGGATTACATGCCTGCACCACCATGCCTGGCCATATACACTTTAGTAGCTCATAAAGGTATCACTTTTTACTTAAATCCATTGTGTTTCTTTTTTTTTTTTTTTTTTTTTTTTTAGACAGAGTCTTCTTGCTCTATCACCCAGGCTGCTGGAGTGCAGTGGCACAATCTTGGCTCACTGCAACCTCCACTGGCTGGGTTCAAGAAATTCTCCTGTCTCAGCCTCCCAAGTAGCTGGGACTACAGGTGCACACCACCATGCCTGGCTAATTTTTGTATTCATAGCAGAGATGGTGTTTCCCCATGTTGGCCAGGCTGGTCTCAAACTCCTGACCTCAAGTGATCCACCTGCCTCAGCCTCCCAAAGTGCTGGGATTACTTTGGGAGGTGTGAGCCATCATGCCTAGCCAAAAGCTATCATTTGATGCAGCAGTTGCTAAGGTAACAACCTTAATAAGCAATTAAGCATGTGAAATTATGGAACTCATCCATGTGTAAATTTTCAAGTCCAGTAGTTCAGAAACAGACATATCAATCACTTGCCAAATCCTAAGTTTCTCTAAAATAATGGGAAATAATTATCTTCACAACTCAAAGAGCTTAAAATGCAAATGCATGGTTAGGATAATACTTTAAGATAAATGAATTTTATTCCTAAACAGTGTATGAATGCAAATAAGCACTGATCTTTCCCATTACTGGTCATATAGAAAGAAGAGAAAGAAGTAACAGTCCAATTTAACACACATTTACTGAGAGTGTAACGTGTACTAAATAAGTGGTTTTCAAACTTTTGTGACTGTGACCTTTAATAAGAATTGCAATTTATATTGCAGCCCTGTATGTAAGTACGTATGTATAACTAAAGCCGTGTTATAAAATAAAACATGTACTTGCTTAAAAAATAAGAAATAGACATATCATGATTTTCATGTTCAAAAATGAAACTTACATTTGAGTCACGTGGAGGGGTCAAAAATATCAAGTTCCATTTATTACTAGAATGTCTAATTTTTCATTTGAAGTCTTGTGGGAGTTTGGACAGTGCTGTTGAAAATAGTCTTTTTCTACCTCCTGAGTTTCAAATCAATAAAGAAGAAGACATCAAAGTCTGTCAGAGAGACACAAATCATCATCCTGTGATTTGTAAAACTGAATTGAAGATAATAGCTTGAATATTTGGCCATAATCTGGTCTATTCCAAGTCTAGATCATGGGATGACTTACCTAGGGGAGATTCTGCATACTCATTTACCCAGATGACTCTTTTGAGTGTATTGATATGCTTTGAGCCCCAGTTGTGGGGCTAGAGGAATGGATCTTACAGGAGGCAAGCTAAGCCTGAAGTCTACATGCCTACCAGAGGAAAGTGCAAGATGAGTGGGCAAAACGCAACCATCTTATAGTCATCTGAAAAAAGGAAAAAGCTGAATCATGCTAGCTCAGATATTCTTCCTGATTCACAAAGAAGACCCCCCCACCCCATCATCTTCCGGGTAGAATTAAAGTTGAGGGGAAAAAAAAGACAGGGGAATGCTCTCTCCCATTTTTTTTTTTTTTTTTTGGTGGAGATGGGGTCTTGCTATGTTGCCCAGGCTGGGTTTTTTTGAGACAGAGTCTCACTCTCCATCCAAGCTGGAGTGCAGTGACACAATATTTCTCACCGCAACCTCTGCTTCCTGGGTTCAAGCAATTCTCCTGCCTCAGCCTCCCAAGTAGATGGGACTACAGGCCCCCGCCACTACACCTGGCTAATTTTTGTATTTTTAGTAGAGACAGGGTTTCACAACATTGGCTAGGCTGGTCTTGAACTCCTGACCTCAAATGATCCACCTACCTCAGCCTCCCAAAGTGCTGGGATTACAGGCATAAACCACTGCACCTGGCCCCAGGCTGGTTTTGAACTCCTGGCCTCAAGCAATCCTCCCAATGTGGCCTCCCAAAGTGCTGAGATTATAGGTGTGAGCCACTGTGCCCAGCCCCCTTTACATATATTCTATAAGTAAAGATATTAAAATGAAATATATGTTAATATACCATATAACCAGAAAAATGCACAAATCATAAATAAGTTTGATAAATTTTACAAAATAAACATACCCACATAACCAGCACCCATATTTAAAAAAGGAAGACAATACCTAATATCTCAGAAGTCCCACTCATGTCAATTAATTCACAAACAATTTAATTGAATGCTAAAACAAAGTTCACTTTTTAAAGGAGTATAACAAAACCCAGCATAAAACAATGCAAATTGAGAATATTTAGGAACCAATAAAAAAATTATCATTCATGAAAAGCAGAAAATATAACACATAACCAGTAGATAAATCAATCATAAGAAACCCAAAAATGATGATGAAGATGGAATTACCCTTAAAACAGCTATTGTTATATGTTCAAGGACATAAATAAAAACATTAACAAAATGATGACAGAAATTGAAGATATTTTAAAATAGAATTTGTAGACATGATAATACACTAGGTAATAGTAACAATATACTAGATGAAATGATTAGACAATGCAGAGAAAAAACATTTTGGTGAACTGAATGCATAACGACAGAAACCATCCAAAATGAAACATGGCAGCCGGGCTTGGTGGCTCACGCTTGTAATCCCAGCACTTTGAGAGGTTGAGGCAGGTGGATTGCTTGAGACCCGGAGTTCAAGACCAGCCTGGCCAACATGGTGAAACCCCATCTCTAGTAAAAATACAAAAGTTAAGAGTGGCTCTCTTTTCCTCCCTGGCTATATGAGGATGGGCCGCCATCATGAAGGACACAGTAACTATCTGCACTAGAAAGTCCATGACCAACCGACTACTTCAGAGGAAACAAATCGTCATTGATGTCCTTCACCCCGGGAAGGCAACAGTGCCTATGACAGAAATTCGGGAAAAACTAGCCAACATGTACTAGACCACACCGGATGTCATCCTCGTATTTGGATTCAGAACTCATTTTGGTGGTGGCAAGACAACTGGCTTTGGCATGATGGATGATTCCCTGGATTAAGCCAAGAAAAAGGAACCCAAACATAGACGTGCAAGACATGGCCTGCATGAGAAGAAAAAGACCTCAAGAAAGCAACGGGAGGAACGCAAGAGCAGCATGAAGGAAGTCAGGGGGACTGCAAAGGCCAATGTTGGTGCTGGCAAAAAGCCGAAGGAGTGAAGTTGCTGCAGTGATGTTATCTGTGGCCATTGTGGATTTTTCACGAGACGCTTAATAAACTAAAAACTTTCTGTGAAAAAAATTAGCTGGATGTGGTGGCATGTGACTGTAATCGCAGCTACTCAAGAGGCTGAGGCGGGAGAATCACTTGAACCCGGGAGGTGGAGGTTGCAGTGAGCTGAGATCACACCACTACACTCTAGCCTGGGTGAGAGACTCCTTCAAAAAGAAAGAGAGAGAGAAAGAAAGAGGAGGAAGAGGAGAGAGGAAGGAAAGAAGAAAGGAAGGAGAAAGAAGGAAAGAAAGAAGAGAAAGGAGGAAGGAAGGAGAGAGAGAAAGGAAGAAAGAAAAAGGAGGTTGGGAGGGAGGAAGGAGAGAGAAAGAAAGAGAGAGAGGGAGGGAGGGAGGAAAGAAGGAAAGAAAGAAAGGAAGAAAAGAAAAAAGGAAGAGAGGAAGGAAAGAAAAAGAAAGGAAGAAAGGAAGAAGGGAGGAAGGGAGGGAAGAAAGGAAGGAGAAAGAAAGAAGGAAAGAAAGGAAGGAAGAAAGAAAGAGGAGGGAGGAAGGAGAAAGAGAAAGAAAGAGGAGAAAGGGAGGAAGGAAGGAGAGAAAGGAAGAAAGAAAGAGGAAGAAGGGAGGAAGGGAGGAAGGAAGGAAGAGAGAGAAAGCAAGCAAGCAAGAAAAAAGAGACCAAAAAAACACAGAGCTTCAGTGATCTTTGAGACAATATCAAGATACCTAACATACATGTAATTGGAGTTCCAGAAAAATAAAGAGAAAAGGAAACAAAATATTATTTGAAAAGCAATGTCTGAAATGTTCTAAATTTAATGAAACCATAAACCCACAGATTAAAAAACCTCAGTAAACTCCAAGCAGAAGAAATATAAAGAAAATGGCACGGATGTACATGTTAATCAAATTTCTGAAAACTTGTGATAAAGATGAAGTCCTAAAGCAACCAGAATTGAAGGAAGGGTGGAGCAAGATTACATAGAAGAACAAAGATAAGAATGACAGAAAACTTTTTTTTGTTTTTTGAGACAGTCTTACTCTGTTGCCCAGGTTGGAGTGCAGTGGTACAATCTTAGCTCATTGCCACCTCTGTCTTCCCAGTTCAAGTGATTCTCCTGCCTCAGCCTTCCGAATAGCTGGGATTACAGGAATGAGCCACTGCGCCCAGCTAATTTTTGTATTTTTGGTAGAGATGGGGTTTCACCGTGACGGCCAGGCTGGTCTCGAACTCCTGACCTCGGGCGATCCACTTGCCTCAACCTCCCAAAGTGCTGGGATTACAAGCGTGAGCCACAGCACCTAGCCTGACAGAAGACTTCTTGATGAAGCTGCAGCTGGGTTCAGTGGTTTGTATCTGTAATCACAGCACTTTGGAGGCCAAGGCAGGAAGATCATTTGAGGCCAGCCTGGGAAACATAGTGAGACCTCATCTGTTAAAAAGAAAATGAAGATGGGATAAAAATATTTTTAGATTTAAAATAATCAGATACTTTATCAACATTAGACTAACTCTACAAAAGATGTTATAAAGAAGTTCTTCAGGTGAAAAGGAAAATGATACTAAGGTGAAATGAGAATTGACACAAAGAAATAACGTAAATATTGGAAAAACAAAATATGTTGCTGAATATAAATGTTTTTTCTCATTTTTAGTATTTTTTTAAAAGATAATTTTAAAATATAAATCAGTGACAGTGTATTGTGAAGCTCATAACATATGGAGAAATAAAATGTGTAACAACCATGGTAAAAATGATAGGAACAAGGACAGGAGAGGATACTCATGTACAATTCCTTTTTTTTTTTTTTTTCCAATTTGGAGTCTTGCTCTGCTCCCAGTCTGGAGTGCAGTGGCACAATCTTGGCTGACTACGACCTCTGCCTCCTGGGTGCAAGCTATTCTTCTGCCTCAGCCTTCCAAGTAGCTGGGATTATAGGTGTGTGCCACCATGCGGCTAATTTTTTTTATTTTTAGTAGAGACGGGGTTTTACCATGTTGGTCAGGCTGTTCTCGAACTCCTGACCTCATGATCCACCCGCCTCGGCCTCCCAAAGTGCTGGGATTACAGGCGTGAGCCTCTGCGCCTGGCCTGATCTCTTTCTTTGTAATGGCTGCATATTTTTATAATTTTTACTAGAGACAAGGTCTCATTTTGTTGACCAGGCTGGTCTTGAACTCCTGGCCTCAAGCTATCCTTCTGCCTCAGCCTTCCAAAGTGCTGGGATTGATTACAGGTGTGAGCCACAGTGCCCAGCCAATTTTAGCTTTTCCATTTAGGTTTTGATCCATTTTGAGTTAGTTTTTATATGCCATGTGACATAGGAATACAAGTTCATTCCTTTGCATCTGGATATCTAGTTGTTCCAACCCTACTTATTGAAAACAATATTCTTTCCCCATTGTATAGTCTTTGCACCATTGTTAAAAAATCAACTGAGCACAGGTTCATGGGTTTATTTCCAGAGTGTCAACTGTATTCCACTGAACTATATGTCCAGCCATAGGCTAAATGCACTTGATAGCAATAACAAGCATACCCTTCCAATAAGCCTATATAACAGACACACCTGAAAGTGTGTTCTGAGCTAAGGAATTCAGGAATAGCCAACCTGGAGATTTGTTTCTTGTCTATGAGTAACATCTGTGCCTCCAGCCACTTTGTGGAACACGGGCCATACAGGGGCTTGAGGCCCTGCATTCTGGGTTAAATGAAGGTTGCCAAGTGGATATTGTTAAGGGTAGGGTATTAAGTGAAGAATGCTGTTTAAATTGTGCCTTTTGCAAGTGGTTGCCGTTTTTCTGCCCAGCTCACTGCCACTGGACTTTCTCCCCAATGTGTAATCCCCTAATAAAACCCCACGTTTCATTTGCTGGCTCTGGGACTCTCTTTGGTATCTTGAACCTGGGGCCTTCCCTGCTGAGGTTAACAGGGGTTCACCACACACCATCCATATGTCAGTACCACACTGTCTTGATTACTGTTGCTTTGTAGTAGGTTTTAAAATTGAAGTGTGGGCCTTCCAACTTGGTTCTTCTTTTTCAAGATTGTTTCATAATTTATTTTTAATTCAAAGCATTTTTTTAATACCAGGAAATATGTGAAGGGAACAAGACAAGAATGGTCAATCAGGAAGGAAATGCACTTAAAACAATTAATGGGGTGGAGATTCTGATGGGGGAACTACGAAGGTTTATAACATTATCACAAGGTGATTTAGCCAAATCTGGGAATTGTGAAGACGTGACTGAAGAGACAATGTCGAGAGCTGTCAGCTGCAGTGGCTCACGCCTATAATCCCAGCATGCTGGGAAGCTGAGGCGGGTGGATCACCTGAGGTCAAAAGTTCGAGACCAGCCTGGCCAACATGTTGAAACCTCATCTCTACTAACAATACAAAAATTAGCCACACTTAGTGGTGCCCGCCTGTAATCCCAGCTATTTGAAGGCAGAGGCAGAAGAATCCCTTGGTTCTAGGAGGTGGAGGTTGCAGTGAGTTGAGATTGCACCACTCCGTCTCAAAAAATAAAAAAATAAAAAAATAAAAAAAGAGGCCAAGAGCTGGGGGAAGGAATAATGGATTGAAAAGAAGAGGGGAATATACCACATTTGAAGTAGGGGAGTAGCTTCTTTGAATCATGGAGTTGAGGTATGGTTATGCCAAGGGAGAACAGGGTTCAGAAAAGCCTTAGCAGAGAATGCAAGAGGAGAGCAGTGAAAGTTCAGTCTGAAGAAGGAGAAGCAGAGACCTGCTTTTTATTGCAAGGACGATGAAGAATCGTTTTCAACATTTACACAATGATGGGGAAACATAATCATTTTACATTTAGAAGGCTCACTCTGGCTATAGAGTGGAAAATGGCTAGAAAGGCGAAATCCTGAAGGAAGGCACACAATGAGGGGTCTTTTGAAGGAAAAGAAGATGCAACTTGAACTGTGATAGTGGCAGGAGCTTAACGAGGAGTGGGAAGACTGTGAGGCGCCCCCTAGGCAGTGTTTACAGGACTTGGTTATTCCACAGAGGTGAAAGGTAAGGGAGAGAGGAATGGAAGCTGGCTCCTAATTTGTCATAATACAGAACTTTGAGCATGTTGTAGCTTTTGAATAAATGTAAGCCCCAGATTAACCAAATTAAAATGGGAAAGTGGAATCTTTTTTATTTTCCAAAAAACTCCAAGGAAACAAAATTATGCCCGTAACTTGTGTGGTCTTTAGCTATTGTGCGTTTTTTTGTTTTTGTTTTTTTAACTGCTTTGAGTGATCCTTATAAATACACAAATGCTGGTGCAAACAGGGAATATGAAAACCAAGTGAAAGGTTGTGACTGCAGGCATTCCGAGGCAACCTAGATACTGTGCCTGACAATAGAACAGTTTCTCTCCATCTACTGTTGTTTCCCACCTAGACTACTAGGACAGCTTCCCAAGCATTCTTGCAACTTCCAGTCTTGTCTTTTCCAATCGTCCCCTCCATCATTGCAGTGCAACCACAATAATATTTCCAAAAGGCACATCTATGACTGTCATCCCCTTTATATAAAACTTTCCAGTGGCTTCCTATTGCCATAAGGACAAAGTTCAGACCCGCAACGTGGTTGTTTCTGCATGATTTGGCCCCTGCCTGCCTGCCTGCTTGATTTCTTACTACTCTCTACCTTACATGATGCTCCAGCCACACTGAACTGTCTGTCCTCAGTTCCTTTAACAATCTGTGTTCGCTCTCTTACCTCTTGGTTCTCTTTTACTGCATCTTTCTTTGCCTACTTGTGTTTCAGATCCTGCCTTAGACATTGCTTCCTCCGGAAGGCCTCTCTGACCTTTTAGATCTGGGTTAGGGACCTCCTTTTGTGTAGCATCCTCGTATGCCTAGTGTCAATCAATTTAATGGGGCCCAGCTTACTTTTAATCTGATTTGGTCCAGGGATAGATTTTAGACTTTCAGAAAGAGCGAATGGACTGTGTTTCTGTAACCAAGTATTCCCATTTTCCTACGAGATAATTTAATTATGTTATTACTTTCTCTTCCCTTCCTTTTCCCCCTGTTCCTGGTATCCTACTTAGCCCTTTAGAAATGCAAATGTAACCTTTCAGCTCCCCTCACCAGACATTCCCTACAGGGCAAGTTCATCAAACTGTGGCTCTAAGAGGGCTCTCTCCTGACAGTCAATTTGCAAAGTAAAGCCCCCAGGGCAAGTTCATCTAACTTTGGCTCTAACAGGGCTCTCTCCTGACAATCAATTTGCAAAGTAAAGCAAGCCCCCAGGGAACTCTCATCTCCAGGGGGTCACCTCAGAAGTTGTACCCACTTGGCCACTTTTACAACTTATTTCTGCTCAGGAAGGCGCCAGCTCAACTGTCCAGTAGATAACCACCTGGAAGCAGTGGCTGGAGCACCACCTTTGTGCATTTCCTCCCCTCCCTTATGAAAATGCGCACTTTCTGCTCCAAAGGTGAAATGGCACATTTAAAGGCAGGAAACTTTGTGCCCCTTCCCCCAAACTGGCTTGGGAATAATTTCACTTTTGTTGTAACAGGTTTCACTTTTGTTAATTGAACTCTATATGCAGTTACGTGTTCTTCAAATAGCCCTAAAGGGATATGGATTCTCTTACTTGTTGCGTGATACAAAGCTGCTATATAGCAACTGGCCAGTATGTGCTCCATGGTGATTCTAGTTTGCCAAGAGATGATTAGTCTAAAGACAGAGTTAGGCACTTCTGTGACTGCTAAGGAAATGAACAGGGAATCGGGTCTTACAAGAAAGCTGACCCATGTCCACCGGATAGAAGAATGGACAGCCAATCCCCAGAGCTCCCATGTGAAGTTGTACTCCATGTTTTCAGGCTGGAATTTTTTTTTCACAGCCTGTAACATAGAAGGCAAGCCTGGACAACTTATTTTTCTTTCTTTTTTTTTTTGAGATGGAATCTCACTCTGTCACCCAGGCTGGAGTGCAATGGCACACTTTTAGCTCACTGCAACCTCTGCCTCCCAGGTTCAAGTGATTCTCCTGTCTCAGCCTCGGAGTAGCTGGGGTTACAGGCATGTGGCACCACCCGGCTAATCTTTGTATTTTTAGTAGAGATGGGGTTTCACCATGTTGGTCAGGCTGGTCTCAAACTCCTGGCCTTGTGATCTGCCCACCTCGGCTTCCCAAAGTGCTGGGATTACAGGCATGAGCCACCACACCCAGCTGACAATTTCTTTTCCTTTCCTTTTTTTTTTTTTTGAGACAGAGTCTTACTCTGTCACCAGGCGCTAGACTGGAGTGCAGTGGTGCGATTTCCGCTCACTGCAACCTCTGCCTCCCAAGTTCAAGCAATTCTCTTGCCTCAGCCTCCTGAGTAGCTAGGACTATGGGCACGCACCGCCACACCCAGGTAATTTTTGTATTTTAGTGGAGATGGGGTTTCACTATGTTGGCCAGGATGGTCTCAATCTCTTGACCTCGTGATCCACCCACCTCGGCCTCCCAAAGTGCTGGGATTACAGGCGTAAGGCACCATACCCAGCCCCTTTTCTTTTCTTTCTTTTTTTTTGAGACAGAGTCACACTCTGCTGCCCAGGCTGGAGTGCAGTTGTATGATCTCAGCCTCCCGAGTCGCTGGGATTACAGGCATGCCCCACCACACCTGGCTAATTTTTTTGTATTTTTATTAGAGACGGAGTTTCGCCATGTTGGCCAGGCTGGTCTCGAACTCCTGACCTCAAGTCCTCTGCCCACCTCAGCTTCCCAAAGTCCTGGGATTACAGGTGTGAGCCACCGTGCCTGGCCTTTCAATGAGGAGAATTTAACAGACTGTGACATTGAGGAGAAGGACTACTGAGGCCTGCAGAGGAGCTGCCATAAATAGCATTAGCCACATTGACAGTAGGACAGGTGTCTGAGCCACATGGCTTGAGGCTGCCTTGGTTTCAGCAGGCAGCTACACCAAGCCTCTGGCTTAAATATTAATAGTACCATCAATAGCACAAAGATTCCAGAGCAATGAGCTGTTGGGGCAGCTGTTGTGATGCAGCCCTGTTGAGGGGTACTTGCCTGAGTTCCATTCCGACTGAGAAGGCAAGCTACTTCCAGGACATTGTTGGGACAATTAGAAGGACTTTGCAGCATATTTCCATATGTATCGGGGAGAAACAATGTACTGAAAGATGATTCTCAAAGGCAAAACTTCACAAACTTTTTAACAACTTGGCACATATTAAATAGCACATTTAGATAAACTGAAGATTCTGCTCATAGCCAGCGATAGTCATCTTGGGAGCTCAGGCTGGTCCGAGCTCCAGTTGATTATCCAAGCGCTGAGGGATTCAATACTGATAGCAGGGCAACCCATTTGGGCACATCAGCTAAAAAGCTGTGCTTAGGCTGGGCGCGGTGGCTCACACCTGTAATCCCAGCACTATGGGAGGCCAAGGCGGGTGGATCACGAGGTCAGGAGTTCAAGACCAGTCTGGCCAAGATTATGAAACCCTATCTCTACTAAAAATACAAAAATTAGCTGGAAAACAGGAGCAAAACTCCAGCTAAAAAAAAAAAAAAAAAAAAGCTGTGTTTAATGAACTCAGTAAATTCTTTGTGGGAAGACGATTATAAAAAAAATCAAGGACATTTTCAGCAAAGCATAGATTCTAAAATTCATTTAAATTTTTTCTTTTTCAGAAACTCTACTTACCTTGGAGGTAACACTTTTTTAAAAGAGGTGAGTAGGCTGGGTGCGGTGGCTCATGCCTGTAATCCCAGCACTTCGGGAGGCCGAGGTGGGCAGATCACAAGGCCAGGAGTTTGAGACTAGCCTGGCCAATATGGTGAAACCCCGTCTCTACTAAAAATACAAAAATTAGCCAGGTGTGGTGGCATATGTCTATAATCCCAGTGACTTGGGAGGCTGAGGCAAGAGAATCGCTTGAACCCAGGAGGTGGAGGTTGCAGTGGGTCGAGATCGTGCCACTGCACTCCAGCCTGGGCAACAGAGCAAGACTCCGTCTTGAGGGGTAAAAAAAGAACAAAAACAGGATGCAGAGGTTGCGGTGAACCGAGATTGTGGTGAGGAAGGAGACCCAGACATCTGGGATCACCTCCCCCTTGACTTCCACACTGCATTTCAATAGAAGAAAACGCTGGTCGACTGGCGCCTTCTACATCACCTTCCTGTATATAGCAGGCATGGTATGGCGGAATCTCTCTGGAAGACATTGTTTTTACTTAAGCAAGATCAAAACCCCACCCCACTCCTCCATCGACCAAGACCCTTTCATATGTGGTTTCTAAAGCTGGAAACCCAAGACCCTTTCACTGGAAATTTCTAAGGCTGTAAACCTAAGATTCTTTCATGTGTAATATCTAGAGTGTAAGCCTATATAAAGGCAGAGCCTCTCTTTGTTAGACGAGCTTCGTCATTTAGACAAATTGTCTCCTGGCTCCCGGCCGTAATAATAATAAACATGTCTTCCTTCCCAGTTCCATGTTCCAAGAATTCTGTTTCTCGTGGCCGTTCCTGCTTCAGTACCATTGTACTCCAGCCTGCGCAACAAGAGCGAAACTCCGTCTCAAAAAAAGAAGATGAGTAAAAAGTTTTACAGACCAGTCTTAGCCATGTTCCTTTACCTCAAGAACTTTCCAGAGTGGAACCATGGCTAATGATTAGAAAGTGAGAGGGGGCCTCTCCTCCCTGAAACCTGCCCTTCTAGACCAAACTAATAGTTAGATGGAGAGTCTGTCAAATGGAAAGAACCACCCAGCATGAAAACAACAGGCCCATCAAATATGCTTTAAGGGGTGACCTTCGCTGTAATCAGCTTCTCTCAAGCCTCCAAGGTAAGGAAAGAGAGCTGGAAGTACTAACATATAAGAGAATCCTGCGATTCTGCAAGTCAAGGAGGAGAATCATTCACATAAGGGTAGAAATAACTGGTTTAGAGGTGGTGTCAAGAAGAACGGGTGCTGAACTTCTACTGTTCCCTCTCGTTTCAGAGCCTCTGAGAAGGTTCAGTGCCACTTGCTTCCTGACCAGTGTCAAATCCAGGTCATTACAGTCCCTGAACACTCCCTCCTCCATGCCATCACCACCCTCTGTCTTGTGGCCTGATATTAACATTTTGCCTAAAATCCAACTGGAGTCTGTGGATTTTCTGAAAAGAAAAATTTTAATATAGGCCAGGCACAGTGGCTCACGCCTGTAATCCCAGCACTTTGGGAGGCTGAAGCGGGCAGATCATGAAGTCAAGAGTTCGAGACCAGCCTAACTAACATGGCGAAACCCCGTCTCTACTAAAAATACAAAAATTAGCCAGACATGGGGGTGGGCACTTGTAATCCCAGCTACTCAGGAGGCTGAGGCAGGAGAATGACTTGAACCCGGGAGGCGGAGGTTGCGATGAGCCAAGATTGCACTGTTGTACTCCAGCCTGGGCAACAAGAGCGAAACCCCGTCTCAAAAAAAAAGAAAAGAAAAGAAAAGAAAAATTTTAATATAAATACTAGATAGTATAACATGTCAATAAGCAATGGTTTTCAAGCAGATGAAATATGCTGTCCTCATCATGGAACTATGGTTCTGAAGAGGCTTCACCCTTGAGTTGCAAAATCTCCTTAGAGGAAATTCTTCTGAAAGAGCCTTGTAACTGCACTGGGACATCTGTTTTCATAGGAGGCCAAGGGAGCAGGTGCATGAGCAGCTGAGAGACGATTTCTTGTTTACAATGTAAACCCTCCATGGTTCACACTCCTCCAGACCGGATTCTGGCCGAAGAGCATAAAGATGAGTCATCAAAGAAGGATAAAGGGAAAACAAAGGGGAAATGAAGCAATATAATGGAGCAAAAAGAAATTAAATCAGTACAACCAAAAATAGCTAAAATGGGACTCATAGGAGATTAATGGCTCCTCATTAGGATGGCTAGAGTCAATCTTTCCCAATTCAACTTTAAGAATTAAAAAATGAGATACGTTGGAAGGCACGTTTCCAATGTCTAATAAAATTTAGAATACTCATACCTTTTGACCAAAAAAGATACTTCTTAGAATTTATTAATATATACATATGTAAGCGACACAGAGATACATTTAATAAGATGAATGTACGGCCAGGCATGGTGGCTGAGGCAGGAGAATCGCTTGAGTCCAGGAGTTTGAGACCAGCCTATGCAGTATGAAAAAATCCCCATCTCTACAAAAAAGTACGGAGATTTTTTTTTTATTACTATTTTTTAGAGATAGAAGTCTTACTATGTTGCCCAGGCTGCTCTGGTTTAGAAGTGGTGCCAAGAAGAATAAGAGGCTGAGGTGCCAAGAAGTGGTGCTAAGAAGTACCAAACTTCTACTGTGTTTTTTCTTTGAGGCAGAGTCTCCCTCTGTCACCCAGGCTGGAGTGCACTGGCACAATCTCGGCTCACAAAATTGTTCACTGCAACCTCCACCTCCCAGGTTCAAGCGATTCTCCTGCCTCAGCCTCCCGAGTAGCTGGGACTACAGGCGCCCGCCACCGTGTCTGGCTAATTTTTGTATTTTTAGAAGACATGGGGTTTCATCATGTTGGTCAGGCTGGTCTTGAACTCCTGACCTTGTGATCTGCCTACCTCGGCCTCCCAAAGTGTTGGGATTACAGGTGTGAGCCACCACACCTGGCTTGTCTTTTTTTTTTTTTTTTTTTTTTGAGACAAGAGTTTCTCTCTTGTTGCCCAGGCTGGAGTGCAATGGCGCAATCTCAGCTCACCTCAACCTCTACCTCGTGGGTTCAAGCGATTCTCTTGCCTCAGCCTCTTAAGCGGCTGGGATTACAGGTATGGGCCACCACACCTGGCTAATTTTGTATTTTTTACTGGAGACAGGGTTTCTCCATGTTAGTCAGGCTGGTCTCAAACTCCCAACCTCAGGTGATCTGCCTGCCTCGACCTCCCAAAGTGCTGGGATTACAGGCATGAGCCACCGCACCCGGCCTAAACTTCTACGGTTTCCCCTCCTTTCAGAGCCTCTGTGAAGGTTCAGCGCCACCTGCTTCCTGACCAGTGTCAAATCCGGGCCGTTACAGATCCTAAACAGTCCCAGGGACTGTTATACATTCAGTTTCCTTCGATCAGTTGCTGTTTCTCAGTCTTTGTTTTTTATTAACCTGTCATTTTTGGGCCAGGTGTGGTGGCTCACGCCTGTAATCCCAGCACTCTGGGAGGCCAAGGCGGACGTATCACCTGAGGTCAGGAGTTCAAGACCAGCCTGGCCAACATGGTAAAACCCCATCTCTACCAAAATTACAAAAATTAGCCAGTCATGGTGGTGCACACCTGTAGTCCCAGCTACTAGGGAGGCTGAGGCAGGAGAATTGCTTGAACCACGGTGGCAGAGGTTGCAGTGAGCCAAGATCACGCCAATGCACTCCAGCCCAGATGACAGAGCAAGACTCCATCTCAAAACAAACAAACACCTGTCATTTTTTAAAAGTACAGGCTACTAACCATTCAATTATACCCCAGTTTGGGTTAGTCTGATGTTTTTTCAAGATGTATGCTTTTTTATTGCAAGGAATACCATAGAAGTAACGATGTATTTTTCTCATTACATTACATCAGGGGTATAGGACTTGTGCTTCATTATTGATAACTTTTTTTTTTTTTTTGAGACAGGGTCTTACTCTGTTGCCCAGGCTGAAGTGCAGTGGTACAATCATGCCTCACTGCAGCCTCAACCTCCCTGGGCTCAAGTGATCCTCCCAGGTCAGCTCCCAGGTAGCTGGGACTACAGGTGCACACCACCACACCTGGCTAATTTTTGTATTTTTTGCAGAGATGAGGTTTCTCCATGTTTGACTGGTCTCAAACTTCTGGGCTCAAGTGATCTGCCTGCCTTGGACTCCAGAGGTGCTAGGATTACAGGAATGAGCCACCATGCTGAGCCCCAGTGATAATATTTATCACTTGGTTAATGTGTTCACCAAGTTTCTCCCTTATGAAATTAATTAATGAGTTCATTGTGTTCACTAATTAATAAATAGTTAATTAGTACTTTGTAGTAATATGCCTTAATACTTTTACTATAAGCTTTTACTATAAGGCAGAACTTTTTCCCCATTTATTCGCTCATTTTAAAATTTATATCACTATGTGTTCACATACACTTATTTTACTCTGAGGTTCAATCTGTAACTTTTTAAAATTTAATTTAATTAATTTATTTATTTAATTTTTATTTTTTTTAAGATGGGGTTTCACCATGATGGCCAGGCTGGTCTTGAACTCCTGACCTCAGGCCTCCCAAAGTGCTAGGATTACAGGCGTGAGCCACCGCACCCGGCCAACTTTTTTTTTTTTTTTTTTAAATGGAGTCTCAGACTGTTGCCCAGGCTGGAGTGTAGTGGCGTGATCTCAGCTCACTGCAACCTCCGCCTCTTGGGTTCAAGTGATTCTCCTGCCTCAGCCTCCCGAGTAGCTGGGATTACAGGTGCCCCCCACCACACCTGGCTAATTTTTTGTATTTTTAGTAAAGACAGGGTTTCACCATGTTGGCCAGGCTGGTTTTCAACTCCTGACCTCGTGATCCACCTGCCTTGGTCTCCCAAAGTGTTGAGATTACAGGTGTGAGCCACCACACCTGGCCTCAATCTGTAACTATTATTACGAATACTTAAATATTGTCCAATTTGTCACAGATTTGGCCAGTGGCAGTTCCTTCAAACTGACTCCTATGTCCTTTTGATATGTACTCTTAAATCTTTTTGTTTTCCTTTTAGACACAGGGTCTTGCTATGTCGCCCAGGCTGGAATGGAGTGGTTATTCACAGATACCCTCCCATTACTAATCAGCATGGATATTTGATCTGGTCTATTTCCAGTCTGAGCCAGTTCACCCCTCCTTATGTAACCTGGTGGTTCTTTCCTCCCAAGAGGTAACCATATTGATGCCAAACTTAGCACAGTCACCCGATTGGCATAGCACACTATAGCTGAGAACTCCTGGACTCAGTGATCCTCCTGCCTTAGTCTCCTGAGTAGTTGGAACTACAGGCACACACCACCACACTGGGCACCCTTCAATCTTAGAGCTCTTTCTTACTCTCTGGCAAAATAAGATATATCTGGTTCATCTTGTATTTTCTCTGTCACAGCCAGAGACAGACATTTATCCAAGGAGCACTGGTTCTTTTTATGTGACAATGGTACTTAGAAACCAAGATCTGGATGGTAGGTGTGTTCACTACCGTGGAGAAACCCTTCAAGAGGAGCCTGAGTGACAATCAGTTTTACTGTTACATTTCTTCATTTTGCTCAGTGATACCTCCAAGATTGCTCTCTGTGCCAGATAGCTTCTATTTGCCCCACCCTATCCAGTTTCTAGCCTTCTCTGTGTTGCTCTCTGCCCAAGGGCCTGAATGATATGGACCATAATGATCAGTTGCCAAGTCCACAAGTCCGCTGTCATTCAGATTGGGTTCAGCCAGTGCAGAGCCTCAGTAAGAAAAAAGAAGAAAGAGGGACAGGTGCAGTGGCTCATGCCTGTAACCCCAGCATTTTGGGAAGCTGAGGCGGGTGGATCAACTGAGATCAGGAGTTCAAGACCAGCCTGGCCTACATGGTGAAACCCTGTCTCTACTAAAAATACAAAAATTAGCTGGGCGTGTTGACACATGCCTGTAATTCCAGCTACTTGGGAGGCTGAGGCAGGAGAATCACTTGAACCTGGGAGGCAGAAGTTGCAGTGAGATGAGATTATGCCACTGTACTCCAGCCTGGGAAAGAGTGAAACTCCATCTCAAAAAAAAAGAAGAAGAAGAAAGAGGAGAGAAAAGTTGGGGTATTTATTGCCCTGCCTCCCTCCCTGCCAGGTATCTTTGAATTGGCTGTATCCCTCAACTGGAACCCCTCATTTTTCACAGGCCCTCTAACTCTACAAGATTCTCGCCTCCCTGTTCCTGGTAACTGCTTTCCAAACCTTCCTTCAGGTAGTAAGCTCCATGTTCTCCTGAATTCAGACTTTTGTAAATAAACCCTCCTCAAACGATCTGAGGTAAAATGGCCATCTGTTTCTACTGGGATGCAGACACTCTCTGGGTAAAACCATGAATGCTCCAAAGTTGCTTTCCCTGTTTCCCAAGATATGTGGTCACCAATGATTAAAAAAAACAAGACTCTTTGTGAAGCTGCAACTCTAGCATGAAAGCCTTCCTTTCTCAGGGCAAGGGTTGGCAAACTTTTTCTGTAAGGTTGCCAGACAGTAAATGCTTTGGGCTTTGAGCTATACGGGCTCTGTTGTAGCTTCTCTGCATTGCAGTGCAAAAGCAATTACAGAAAACAGGTAAACAGATGGGCTTGCTCCTGGCATACAAGGAACACTCCTAAGGGTTCTAATTCAGTCAAATGTTCGTGGTAGGATTTTGTTAGATGTTGTTTATACAGTCAAGGAACATATTTTGTAAGCTTCATTTTACAGATCGGGAAACTGAAAATTATTGAAGTCAATGATTTGCCCTATGTTTTATGCAGTGGCAGTAGCAATAACACTTGGATACTAAATTATTTGTTCCTGTGAAGGTAATATTATTCTGGAGAACAGTTGATAGAATAGAGATTTTTTTTTTTTTTTGAGATGGAGTCTCACTCTGTTCCCAGGCTGACTGGAGTGCAGTGGCACAAACTCAGCTCACTGCAACCTCTCCCTCCCAGGTTCAAGCGATTCCCCTGCCTCAGCCTCCCGAGTAGCTGGGACTACAAGTGCTTGCCACCATGCCCAGATAATTTTTTGTATTTTATTAGAGATGGAGTTTCACCATATTGGCCAGGTCTCCTGACCTCGTGATCTGCGATCCGCCTGCCTTGGCCTCCCAAAGTGCTGGGATTACAGGCGTGAGCCACTGCGCCTGGACTGGAATAGAGATTTTTGAGGCTAGGAGGTTTTAAGCGTTTGTTGGAAATCATACCATCTATTGGTAGGCTTAGCTCTAGACAAACTGTATCTTTATATGGTTGTGTATATTACAACAGTATGACCAGAGGAAAGAGTACATTGTGATTGTCTCCCTAACTAGGTTCTTTGCTATCAAAGAGCTACTGAACCAAATCATTCTGAAGACATCTTTACCTTTAAACTTTCCAGTTCTAGTTATAATTAAATCATTTGAGTTGGGCTTTCTGTCTTGCTACTGAAAGCATTCTAATAGACAGCCACACTTCCTGCTGTTTATTGATCAAAAAGCCAAAAGAAAATATTTAGCAACCAGAAGCCATTGAGTGCATAATACTATACATACATGTTTGTTTTATCCTGCTTTTTCTTTCTGAAATGCTATAAGCTTTTCAGCTTAAAAGCTTATAGCAAAAGTGAAAGTGTTTGTTTCACTTATTCAGGAAAACTCATTAAATATTTTTGATCACTCAGATATTATTTAACTTGTAGTATACTTGATTACATGTGTTGCATGAAAACTATTCATAATTTAGAGTGAAAGCAGGTTATATAAAATTATGTTGAAAAGATCTTTAAATGAATTTTATACTAGTAATTTGTCCATCTAGGCAGTCATGAACTGTTTATTGAATGTGCACTAAGTGCAAACTAGAATCAGTGGAATTAGAACAGGCAAAGCGTGCAATCCAAACACAGCAAGAAGCAGTGGAGTTCCAGCATGGTCATTTTATGACCACTTTATCATCACCTTCTTCTTCTTCTCCTTCTCCTTCTCCTTCTCCTTCTCCTTCTTCTTCTTTTGAGAGGGAGTCTCGCTCTGTCACCCAGGCTGGAGTGCAGTGGTGCGATCTTAGCTCACTGCAACCTTCGCCTCCCGGGTTCAAGCAATTCTCTTGCCTCAGCCCCCCAGATAGCTGGGACTACAGGCACGTGCCATCATGCTTGGCTAATTTTTTGGATGGTCTGGATCTCCTGACCTCATGATCCGCCCACTTCAGCCTCCCAAAGTGCTGGGATTACAGGTATGAGCCACCGTGCCTGGTCCATCACCTTCTTTTTAAAAACCTAGTGTCTATTGGTGAAATGCTGACTTGTTATTTATAAAATGAATTTGGGAAGGGGATGATTGACAGCTGTCACAGTCTATTTTGTGTTGCTATAACAGGGTAATTTATAAAGAACAGACATTTATTCTTATGGTTCTGGAGGCCGGAAAATCCAAAATCAAGGCATTTGGTCTAGTGAAGGCCTTCTTGCTATATCCTCACACGGCAGGCAGAAGGGCAAGCTAGCAGGAGAATCACTTGAACCCAGGAGGTAGAGTTTGCAGCGAGCCGAGATTGTGCCACTGCACTGCAGCCTAGGGACAGAGCGAGACTTGGTCTCAAAAAAAAAAAAAAAAAAGAAAAAAGAAAAAGAAAAAAAAGAGTGTTTTGATGCTGCTGTTATTCAACACTTTACTTGATATAATACATACCTCACCAAAATAAAAGTTATGGCAGTAGCTGATAAAAATTGTAACATTTATTGAGTTCTTACTGTACACCAGGCAACCAGCTGTATTCTTTGGTTGAAATTTTAAAATTAAAGCCTAGTCATTACGATGAAACCCTGTCTCTATACTCAAAATACAAAAAAACTAGCCAGGTTTGGTGGCACATGCTTGTAATCCCAGCTACTTGGGAGGCTGAGGCATGAGAATCCTTTGAATCTGGGAGGCGGAGGTTGCAATGAGCTAAGATCACACCACTGCACTCCAGGCTGGGTGACATAGTGATTCTGTCTCAAAAAAAAAAAAAAAAGAAATTTGAAAATTCATACCTACAACAACTTTCTAAGTAGGTAGTATTATATTCCTTGTTTTATAGATGAGAAAACTATATAAGTTATATTACCTGTGAAGCTATATAAAATACATGCATTTATATAGAGGGACATTAATAAGGAAATTTAATCAGGAAAATAAAGACATTAGGCCGGGCAGAATGGCTCATGCCTATAATCCTAGTACTTTGGGCAGCTGAAGCAAGAGGATTGCTTGAGCCCAGGAGTTCCAGACAAGCCTGGGCAACATGGCAAAACCCTGTCTCTACAAAATACAAAAATTAGTGGGATGTGGTGGTGCACGCATGTAGTCCCAGCTACTCAGAAGGCCAAGGTAGGAGAATTGCTTGAGCCCACAGGTGGAGGTTGCAGTGAGCCAGGATCATGCCACTGCACTCCAGCCTGGGCGACCGAGTGAGACCTGATTTTTTCCTTTTTAAGCGTCACATTAAAGGTTCTTCTTGGGTTGTGGAGCAGGCAAATCCCCCATACCCACATCAGCTCGCAGTGGATTCCTCCTGAATGGCCAATGTATTCTTTAATCAGCTCAGTGGACTAGGTCAATATTTAGATTTTAAAGCTCTCATTCCTGATCGAATGTCCACAAACAGAACAGCAAAAATGTTTTATAAAATGTCCTATATGATTTGTATTGATTAGCAAATTTCCATCACTTAATCATTTTTGACAGTAAAATAAACCTTCAGGAAATGTCTAACAGACATTTTATTTTCAGCAGTGAAAGCGTGTAGGAAAAATAACATTTTGGTCATTACTCATCGTGTTGATGGTGCATAAGGGAAGAGTGCTTCGCAGACGAGTGTGTGCATTACCCAGTTGCTGGTACAGATACAAATAAAGATAAATCTTCTCAAAGGAAATTTCGTGAAGCCAGTGGGCCATTAGCTAATACTCCTGGAACACTTTATCCTAGTCATATAGAGAGAGGATTGAAAGATGGACATTTAAGATCTGGCAAGATATGCAAGGTAATCATCCAAAGTAAAGTTGTTTGTTACCTCACTTCTCTATTTTTCTGCAGCTAATATATGACATCTATTGAAATATATGAAGAGCTAAGCAAAAATTGTACCAGACATAAATTCCTTAATTGAATGATGAATGTAGAATTGCAGTGTGGGATGTATATAAACAGGAACATCATGTTGCAGTTAAAAGCAGGACATTAATTATTTTCCAAGCCATAAACATGAAGGGACTCGAGAAGGAAAGCCACAGGGAGAGACTGAAGCTTCGAAACAACCAGATGAACAAATAATGGCCTCAGTATTCGAACTGCGCAACAGATGGAGTACTTTCTCTTTTTCACACATGGCCTTCCCTGACCCCTTCCTCCTCTGAGATATGGTATTTTTCCAGGGCTGAATCTTTGCACTACCAGCAAAAACAGGGCAGCCTACTGACATTGACAGGGACCTGCAGGGGTTGTAAGGGGTTACTTTCTCTCCCCGTGATGAGGTTTTGTTGATTCCCTGAGTGACACTGCTTTTTTTTTTTCGAGAGGGCCTCCCTAAGTGCTGGGATTACAGGCATGAGCCACAATACCCAGCTATTTATTGAGACAGAGTCTGGCTCTGTTGCCCAGGCTGGAGTGCACTGGCATGATCTCAGCTCACTGCAACCTCCACCTCTTAGGTTCAAGTGATTCTCCTGCCTCAGCCTCCCAAGTAGCTGGGATTACAGGCGCCCGCCACCACACCTGGCTAATTTTTGTATTTTTAGTAGAGACAGGGTTTCACCATGTTGGCCAGGCTAATCTTGACCTCCTGGCTTCCAGTGATCCACCCACCTTGGCCTCCTAAAGTGCTGGAATTACTCGTGTAAGCCACAGCATCCAGTGACACATGCATTTAGTGTTGCAGGCCAAAGGGCATATTTTCATCCACGTCTGCATGTATTTCATCCATTTTCAAGTTTGCAAGTGCAGTTTGAACTTTGTCCACATGTTCCTCTCTTCTCCAGTGCTGGTGAAATGTTTTTACCAATTTCTAGTGAGAAAAATTAGAGTTACTTGCTTGAGCAAAATTTGTCATTGTTGCTTACATTCCTGTAAGTGGGCTTACACTCCTATAAGTGGGCTTAATTGCCAAGTTTTAAATATTTAAAGCAAGAAATCAATCTCCATCAATATTTTCACTAAAGTAATAATAGTAAATAAGATACAGTAATGGAAGTAAGTTATTGACACCATTGCAAAAGACACACAAAACAATTTCAAATTAATACATGTGTTAATTGTCTTCTCAGTTGGGGCAGCAGTCCCCTCTGGGCTTTATTCTGGCACATATACTTTTGCATTTTTATACTAGTTTGTCTTAGAAATACCCTCAGGGATAAAGAATTGGGTCTTTGTGTGCCGGGCGCAGTGGCTTACACCTGTAATACAGCACTTTGGGAGGCCGAGGTGGGCGCATCACAAGGTCAGGAGTTCAAGACCAGCCTGGCCAACATGGTGCAACCCCGTATCTACAAAAAATATAAAAATTAACTGGGCATAGTGGCACGTGCCTATAATCTCAGCTACTTGGGAGGCTGAGGCAGGAAAATTGCTTGAACTGGGACCCAGGGGGCAGATGTTGCAGTGAACCAAGATCGTGCCACTGTATTCCAGCCTGGGCTACAGAGCGAGACTTTGTCTCAAAAAACAAAAACAAAAAAGAAACAAAAAATTGGGTCTTTGTTAATTATCTGTAACAACTGGTGTAATGCCAAGCAGGTACTGAATTTGTCTTGAAGTTGATCAGTCTGACAATAGATAATAAGTATGGCTGCTGGAGCTTGAGACAATGTACAAAATAAATCGATGTCTGATCCGTATTTATCAAATGTGATCACCACCATCAGTGTAATAACCATGCCCAAAACAAAACACATCTGTTCATACAAATTGGCAGTGTGTGCTTTTGGGCCCAAGGCTCATATAGTAAAGAACAGAGGCTGCCATCTGGCCTCGAGACCCAGAACTTGGGTTCTAATTTACAAAGTGCACAACTTGAGTGTTCATAAACCATGTGTATGCCTCAATTCCTCACATGTTAAATAGGCACGTGTGCTAGACAGAATGATGATCTGAACCCCCTTCCCAAAGCCACTGACATCTCTGGGAAGCGGAGCAGGTCATCATTCTGTGGAGCACACGTTTTAACATACAAGATTTCCAAAGACTGTACATATGTTATTTTGCATGGCAAGATATTTTGCAGTTTTAATTAACGTCTTTGCAGACGTGATTAAGAATTAAGGATTTTAAGTTGGGGAGCTTATCCTGGATTATCTGGGAGGGTTCAGTGTAATCACAAGGGTTCTTATAATACAGCAAATAGGGAGGCAGGAGAGTGACAGGAGATGCAATGATGGACGCACAGGTCAGAGTGATGCAGGACCCACAAGCCAAGGGAGGCGAGCATGCTCTAGAAGCTGGATCAGGCAAGGAAACAGAGCTTCTCCTAGAACCTGCAGAAGGACCATACCATACACTGATCTCTAGACTTCTGGTCTCTAGATCTTCAAGAGAATACATTGAGGTGGTTTCAGTCACCAACTGTGTGGTGATTTGTTACAGCAGCAATAGGATATGAATATAGGTCATTAATAATTTCTTTGCAGGGTTATGGACGGAGTAAATGAAAACAGCCATTTAAGACTTCATGCTGGGCTGGGCCTAGTGGCTCATGCCTGTAATCCCAGCACTCTGGGAGGCCAAGGCAGGTGGATCACCTGAGGTCAGGAGTTTGAGACCACCCTGGCCAACATGGTAAAACCCTGTCTCTACTAAAAATACAAAAATTAGCTGGGTATGGTGGTGCACGCCTGTAATCCTAGCAACTGCACTCCAGCCTGGGTGACAGAGCAAGACTCCGTCTTAAAAAAAAAAAAAAAAAGACTTCATACTGAGCTGGTGCTGCCTAGAATCCCAGCTATTCAGGATGCTGAGGCAGGAGGATTGCTTGAGCCCAGGTGTTCAAGACCACTACGGGTAATAGAGTCCCTGTCTCATGAGAAACAATAACAACAACGTAACAAAACTTTACACTGTACCTAACACACAGAAAGTGTGGAAAAATGCCACTATCAGTTAATGAAGCTTTACTTTTGCCTCTAGTGACATAAAACACAACTGCAGCGCAGATCTTCTGTCTCATCTCTAAGTTATATGTGGTAGTCTTAAATAGCAGAAAAGCAACATTTCTCTTGAGTGCTTTGGGCTGAGATGTGTTGACAACAATGAGGCCGGGTGTGATGGCTCATGCCTGTAATCCCAGCACTTTGGGAGGCCAAAGTACTCCAGCCTGGGTGACTGACAGAGTGAGACTCTGTCTAAAAAAAAAAAAAGAAAGAAAGAAAGAAAAGAAAGAAAGAAAAAGAAAACAACATGAGAGGGACAGGGTTACATAAACCATCACCCATAACCCTAGAGAGTTCTTCCAGAGCTCCCTACAAAAATGTAAGGAAAAAAGATAAAGTATCTTGAGCTATGCACTTTACACAATGGAATGCCTGCAATAAGCTTGTGAGTTAGGGTTCCCCAAACTCAGAGAGCTTGAGTAACCTGTCCACCATCACACAGCTAGTGAAATGTAAAGTTCGCATTCAAATTCCTGTCTGCCTGAATTAAAAGCTCATGATTTTTCTGGAATTCCTTTAGACTTTATAATAGAAATGAAGTATAATTTCTATCTTGAAACACCTGTTTCTTTTTTAAAGACATGTTAATATATCTTTAAATTATTTTTTTTTAAGAGTCAGGGTCTTGTTCTGTTGCTCAGTCTAGTGTGCAGTGGCTTAATCGCAGCTCACTGCACCCTCAAACTCCTGGTCTCAAGCAATGTTCCCACCACAGCCTCTCAAGAGCTGGGACCATAGGCGCATGCCACTACACCAGCTAATTTAATTTTTTTTTTGAGACATAGTCTCACTCCGTTACCCATGCTGTAGTGCAATGGCGCGATCTCAGCTGACTGCAACCTCCGCCTCCCAGGCTCAAGCAATTCTCCTGCCTCGAGTAGCTGGGACTACAGGCACATGCCAAAACTCCCAGCTAATTTTTGTATTTTTAGTAGAGATGGGGTTTCACCATGTTGGCCAGGATGGTCTCAATCTCTTGACCTCATGATCCACCTGCCTCAACCTCCCAAAGTGCTGGGATTACAGGCGTCAGTCACTGTGCCTGGCCAAAAAAGTTTTTATTTTCTTTGCAGAGACAGCGTCTATCTATGTTGCCCAGGCTGATCCTTTTTTTAAAATAAAGACAGGGTTTCACCATGTTGGTCAGGCTGGTCTTGAACTCCTGACCTCAGGTGATCTGTCCACCTCGGCCTCCAAAGTGCTTGGATTACAGACGTGAGCCACCGAGCCCGGGCTGCCCAGGCTGATGTTAAACTGTTGGGGCTCAAGCAATCCTCCTGCCTCAGCCTCCCAAAGCAATCTTACTGTCCCTTTACTATCATTTTGTGCAGAATCATGTCCCAAGTTCATCAGTGATATGGTGACTGATACGCTATTTGCAAGGCAAATAAGAGTAGTAGTGGTAGTAGTAATAGTAATTCATTTCTTATTATAAAGCATTTTTACAGTTTTAAAATAATTTAAAAAACATTTATGTTGACAGGTAAGTCTCACTATTCTTTACTGCTGATAAAAACTCTGAAGTTTGGCCCAGCACGCGGCTCACGGCTATAATCCCAGCACTTTGGGAGGCTGAGATGGGAGGCTCACTCAAACACAGGAATTTGAGACCAGCCTGGGCAACATAAGGAGACTCTATCTCCTTAAAAAATAAAAAAATTAGCCAGCCATGGTGATAGGTACCTGTAGCCCCAGCTACTCAGGAGACTTCAGCGGTAGGATTAGTTTTGAGCCCAGGAGGTCAAGACTGCAGTGAACCGTGTTCATGCCACTGCACTCCAGTGTGGTTGCAGAGCAAAACCCTGTTTCAAGAAATAAACAAACAAAAAACTCTGAGGTTCACAAACTGCTTTGCCCAAGGCTAACATCCAAATGACATGCCAGAAACACATCCCCTCCTTCAAAATTTTATACCACATCCATTACACTGGTCTTGCGGAGTGTCTACTCTTTATGGTATGGAAACTGATTTGCAAACTATTTCCAGCAGAGTGCCTCAGCTGTGGTCAGTTGGCAAGTATGCATTTAGGCAAATGAACCCAGCAGCAGTGGACTGAGCCCTTGACCGAAAGCTGGATCTTCTTATGAAGAACATTAGGCTCCTTCCCCAGAGGGTACTAGGGATTGCTTCTTCTTCTTTTTTTATTTAAATAGAGACAGGATTTCACCATGTTGGCCAGGCTGGTCTCTAACTCCTGACCTCAAGCAATCCACCCGCCTCGGCCTCCCAAAGTGCTGGCATTACAGGCGTGAGCCACCGCGCCTGGCCTCTAGGGATTGCTTTTAAGGGGTTGAGGGTTAAGTTTTTCTGAAAGTCATTATGAATTTGGTTTTGTTTTTAATTTTTTCCCATAACTCCCTCTTCACAGAAAAGTCACTGTGCTTTATAGCCTGCTTAAAACTCTGTGTTCTCTGTAATAGCTGTAAAGTCTTCACTTAATTATAGTAGGCTCTTCTATTATTTTTTTAGTTGCAATGGTGTAGAAAGAAAATAGGCCTTGTTTCCCTTTGAAGTTCTTTTGTACAAACATAGTAGTTTCTCTTCTCTCTCCAAGTTTGGTAGCTGGGACTCATTTGTTTCCAGGAATTTTTCTTTATACAGTATAAATGTATTCCCACAGCCTTGAGCTAATTACACTGCAGCCAATTCCCTTCCTTTGTCATTATTTACCAGTCCCCTGTCTTTTTTTCTATGACATATATATATATATATAATTAGTCAAATAAACACACATAGTACTTTGTTGAGAAACATTAAGTTTACCCTGCCCCATGGCGCCTCTGTGGAGGATACCTTTTAGTTTGTAATTAGTGGTAGGTGGGTAACAGCTGCCTACTTGGCATATTCTTGAGTTATGAGTAAATGTAGAGCACCTGTGTATTAATAAGACTCACCTGTCTAACAGCAAATAAATATGTGGATGACACTCTGCTTGGGGCCTTCAGTCTGGCATGCTGTCAGCCTCTCAGCTCTCAGGCTGTTGGTTCCCCCCGGATAGATCCACTCTGTTATTCTGTCTGGGTACCTGCCTCTCAACACCTTTAGTGCCGCCTGGGTGGGGGTCTCCCGACCGAGCTGGTTCTTGGTGATACTTCCCTCACTTTTCATGTAAGTTCACGTTTTTCTAAGATGTGGACAAGTTGTTTAGAGAACTCCTAATTTTGCATTCACTTGTTTATGATTACACGTGTTATTGTTGTGGTCCCACCCATGCTTCTTATATGTTTAAATCTTCATTGTTTTTTTTTTTTTAAACTATTTGAAATTCACAAATCACTGAATTTTGTGTCTGGTTTTATTTTGAAAAAATAGTCGTATTTCCAATTTTTTCTTTCCCACCTATTTGCTGAGTATTCATTAATGCAAACCATCTAATTTCTGAGCATTTTTATGGATAGAAATTTTGATTATATTGGTGATTAAAATTGTAGAACTAGAAACACATGATTTTTTTACTATACTTATACACATTTTAGCTACTCACAGTGATAATATACCATTAGTGAAGCATGTTGAAAGTATGCTACTTACTTTATTCATTCCAGACAGACTTTTTTTTTTCACATTTTACCATCTCTGAAATTGAGATGTGTCTTATAATCAATGCGGCAAGAACACAGGATTGAATTAAGTGTTTTTTCTTTCTTGGCAGTATGACCTAAAAGAATGCCAAATTTTCAATTTGGTAGCATCTCAGATTTGATTAGATACAATATGTACCAAGAGTACTATTGTACATGTTTTACAAAGTCTCTCATTTAATTCTCTAAAAAAATACCGTGACACAGACATGACTATTCTTCACATTTCACAGGAGAAAATAGATGACGGAAGTTGCTACCATTTATCAGCTACATCATACTCTTTCTTTTTTTCTTTCTTTCTTTCTTTCTTTCTTTCTTTTTTTTTTTTTTTTTGAGACGACGTTTCACCCTTGTTGCCCAGGCTGGAGTACAATGGCGTGATCTTGGCTCACTGCAACCTCCGTTTCCCGGGTTCAAGTGATTCTCCTGCCTTAGCCTCCCGAGCAGCTGGGATTGCAGGCACCCACAACCATGCCCAGCTAATATTTAATATTTTTAGTAGAGATGGGGTTTCACCAAGTTGGCCAGGCTGGTCGCAAACTCCTGATCTCAGGTGATCCACCCACTTTGGCCTCAGGAGGCTGAGACTTGAACCTGCGAGTCGGAGGTTGCGGTGAGCTGAGATCTCGCCATTGCACTTCAGCCTGGACATCAAGACTGAAACTCCCTCTCAAAAAAAAAAAAAAAAAAATGCTCCAGCAGCATTTCCTAACAAGAAGCCTTAATCAGGGTTATGATCCCAACGAAACCCTCAAAAGATAACTCTCTGGAGAGACTCAAAGAGGCCATTACAAAATATCAATTTGTAGTTTCTTGTTTTAAAAAGGAAGAATAGAAAAAATCTGGTTATACTCTTCACACATATAATCTCTAATGCTTCCAACCAGACTGATGGCACCAGATGATTTCAAATAAACATTAGCTAAATTTCTCCATGAAACTACTCCTTATGGTACAGAAAAATTGCCTGAACTCAGGAGTTCGAGACCAGCCTGGGCAACACGGTGAAACCTCGTCTCAACTAAAATACAAAAAATTAGCCAGTCATCAAATCAACATTTATGGGGAAATTTTTTTGTTTTTGTTTTCGAGATAGAGTCTCTGTCACCAGGCTGGAGTACAGTGGCACCATCTCAGCTCACCACAACCTCCGCCTCCCAGGTTCAAGCGATTTCCTACCTCAGCCTCCCAAGTAGCTGGGATTATAGGCGTGTGCCATCACGCCCAGGTAATTTTGGTATTTTTAGTAGAGACGGGGTTTCACCATGTTGGCCAGGATGGTCTTGATCTCTTGACCTCATGATCCACCTGCCTCAGCCTCCCAAAGTGCTAGGATTACAGGCGTGAGCCACCGCGCCCGGCCTGATGGGGAAAATTTTAAAAGATGGCTGAGGTTATTTGCCGGTCATGTGTCACCTGTCAATAACATAATTTTAGAAAAATTGTAAGGGTGGGACATGACCAGGAACCAAAGCTTCAAGGGCCCTTTGAGTGCCTTCCTGCATCATTATCTCCATGGAATTTGAATGTTTTAGTTATTTTGAGTCTATTTTCAGGATGGGTTGAAGCATTTCTATTCTAAAGAGCTACAGCCCTTATTGTTGAGTTTAACCTGAGGCAAACCAAATTTTATGTCGAGTGACTGAGACACACACTTTACGGGAACTACTGTAAAAGAACCTCGTAAGGTACTACCCTTTACTCATAAACTGTACTTCTCGTCCCACCCAGAGTCGTGTTCTCTTGTTCTGAGTTGAGCAATTGGGGTTCCTGGTTTTGAAGGGTTTTCCAGGTGATGTTAATTGCTCTTGTTTTTGTCATAGTGGTCATCATGTTGATCTACTATATTCTCTTCAGTGTCTTAAATGTATCCGCTTAGTCACTTTCTTGCTGGACGATCACAATGATGACACAACAAGAAGTCCAGATCTCCCATTTAGCGATGGAGACAACTGGACAATCTCCAAGAGGTAAAGATCTGATCTCAAACATTTTCTGAGTTGGGGAACTTCTCAAAAGTGAGAGACCAAAACAGGACTGAGAGACTGAATATAGAAATATATCATGATCCTGCCAGGCACAGTGGCTCATACCTGTAATCCCAGCACTTAGGGAGACCAAGGTGGGTAGATCACTTGAGGCCAGGAGTTTGAGACCAGGCTGGCCAACATGGTGAAACCCCGTCTCTACTAAAAATACAAAAAATTAGCCAGGTGTGGTGGCATGTGTCTGTAAACCAGCTACTCATGAGGCTGAGGCATGAGAATCACTTGAACAAGGAAAGTGGAGGTTGCAGTGAGCCAAGAACAGACCACTCTACTCCAGCCTGGGTGACAGAGTGAGACCGTTTAAACAAAAAAGAAAAGAAAAGAAAAGATAATGAACAGACATCTGTGACAAAGAACTCTGACCCACAACCAGTTCAGGAAGCCAAATCATAACCTCTGCAGCAATCAGCACAGAACTGTCAGGATTGGGTCAATGACTGCCAGCTTCTCTGTTTTTTGTCCTCACTTCAAATTCAGGACCAATCAGAGAAAGTCCATTAGAGTGGCCATATCACTCATGTGATTAAAGTTCTTCACCTGTGACTACACATGACTTTCAAGGTCTAAATCATACTACTTAGCATATCTTGTAAGTTTCTACTATATTCATCAGCATTCTTTTTTTTTTTCGTTTTGTGACAGGGTCTCACTCTGTTACGCAGGCTGGAGTTTAGTGGCACTATTACAGCCCACTGCAGCCTCAACCTCCTAGGCTCAAGCGATCCTTCCACATCAGCCTTCCAAGTAGGGATCACAGGCATGTACCACCACACTAATTTTTAAATTTTTTGTAGAGGTGGGGTCTCCCTATGTTTCCCAGGCTGGTCTCAAACTCCTGGGCTCGTGATCCTCCTACCTCAGTTTCCCAAAATGTTGGGATTACAGGTGTGAGCCACTACACTCAGCCATCAGTATTCTTTTGATTACAAGTGATAGACACTCAACTCAAGGTAGCTTAAGTAAAAAAAGGAATTACTGGCCGTGTGTGGTGGCTCACGCCTGTAATCCCAGCGCTTTGGGAGGCTGAGGTGGGTGAATCACGAGGTCAGGCACTGGAGACCAGCCTGGTCAACATAGTAAAACCCCATCTCTACTAAAAATACAAATGATTAGCTGGGTGTGGTGGTGGGTGCCTGTAATCCCAACTACTTAGGAGGCTGAGGCAGGAGAATCGCTTGAATCTGGGCGGCGGAGGTTGCAGTGAACTGAGATCACACCACTGCACTCCAGCCTGGGGACAGAGTGAGACTCTATCTCAAAAAAAAAAAAAAAAAAAAGGGAGAATTACTGGTTCACCTAACTGGGAAGAACAGAGGTGAACTAGCATTCTGGCATAAGTGGGTCTAGATTAAGCTAATAGGAATTGACCATGGTTCAAGGTGGGAAGAAGAAGCTAACACGATCTTCTGGGTGAGACCCTTTGGGCCAGTTCAGTGCAGTGTTGTTATGGTTTCTACAGATGATGTATCATTGCTGCTGATGTTTCACATGCTTGTACTGAGAATGATGATAAAGTTCAGAGGGTCTAAGGTTAAATTTTACAGTTGCATGCTGGTTCAAGGGCAGGATTGATCTTTAGAGGCAACAGATATTTTCAGGTCTGAGGAAAGTTGTCAGGAAAGGTTGGGGAGCCTGGATGCAGGGGAAGAAGAAGGAGGAGTCTGTGGAGGGGCAGAAGGAGAAAGATCACAAGGATACGGCAGAAGAGGGAGGGCTGGTTATAGGGAAGCAGCTGAGAACAAGCAGTGGGGAGGTTTACTAGGGAAATGAATCTAGTCGGTTATTGCTTAAGTTTGTCCAATTCCTCATTAGCTTTGGCCAGATAGTTTTTTAGTGAACCAATTATTGAATCAGGATTTCATTCAGAGGCCTTCACATACCAATAAAAAGTAGTGCCCACTGGACATGAGAAAGCTTATTTCCTTTCTTTTCTAAGGTCCCTCTCAAATGAACAATATTGCTTAAGTCAAATGTTTCCCCAGAGTGGCCATTGAAGGACCGTGGTGAAGTCATGCATTTAGAAAGATGTCGCAAGAATTAGGGTTATAATGAGAGTGCCAGTAAGAATAAGTTTCTCCTGGAAGAGGAGAAGATCTAAACTTACACAACCCCAGGAGAGAGGGCAACAATTACTTAAAAGTAATGGTTGTACACTTTGGGTCTCAGGCCCCAACCTGACAATGGGCCACCTCTGAATGCGGACCCCACAATCTGTGCCCCCTAGTATGCAGTAAAACAGAGAGAGCATTCTCTCTGGATCAAAGCCAAGCTTCCAGGGGGAAAAATCAAGACAAAGACAGAAATGTCTTATTCAGTTTTATTGGTAATCCATGACAAAATTTGTCTGAATAGCTACCAGTTTGGTGAGAACCACAAATTCCCCAGTCTGTGAGGATGATTTAAAAAGAAATTTGCTAATAGGGACTATACCTGGGCTATACCTTTTGATTCTCTTTTTGTGTTAATCCTTTTAGGCAGCATAATGCAAATTGAAAGCACAAACAAGAGCAAAAAGGATGAGAAGAAATGGACTGAGTAGGGGCAGGGTGTGGTGGCTCACGCCTGTAATCCCAGCACTTTGGGAGGCTGAGGCAGGCGGATCACGAGGTCAGGAGGTGAAGATCAGCCTGGCCAACATGGTGAAACCCTGTCTCTACTAAAAATACAAAAATTAGCCAGGCATGGTGGTA
This sequence comes from Cacajao melanocephalus, assembly GCA_963573385.1. NCBI lineage: Eukaryota > Metazoa > Chordata > Mammalia > Primates > Pitheciidae > Cacajao > Cacajao melanocephalus. The sequence goes on from CAUYLG010043139.1 coordinate 70,135, forward strand.
TGTGTCTGTAATCCCAGCTACTCGGGAGGTTGAGGCCAGGAGAATCACTTGAACTAGGGAGGCAGAGGTTGCAGTGAGCCTATATGGTGCCCCTGCACTCCAGCCTGGGTGACAGAGCAAGGCTCCATCTCATTAAAAAAAAAAAAGGAAAGAAAGAAAAAAAAGAAATGGAACTGATTCCACAAAGGAGGCCAAGCAAATGGGAATGAATAAATAACCTGGGTACCAAACAGAATAAATGGCCAAAGAACTCAATGTGAAAGAGCAGAATGCAAGCCTGGTGCTGATTTACCACGAGTCATCAGAGACTCAAAAGCCACAAGCATCAAGACACAAGGGTCCTTCCCGGAGCCATACCTGACCGAAGCCTGGGGTCTGCGGCAGCGGGCAGTGCAGCTCATGTCTTGTGAACCTCCAGGAAAAATATAGAAATAAACGGAGATACCCAAATGAGAACAGTCAGAGGCTCTTCAGTCAGAGCTTGCTCTATCCAGGGAGTCAGCCACCATCATTTGTGTTTCGCAGAGACTCAAAGGCAGCCAGGAGAAGGGCAAGATTTATAATGAAAAAATAAAACAAAAACCACCAAAGGCTTCCAGTATGATTTGATTAGAGGTTGTTGGCATAGGGAAGCTGCAGGCAGGCCAACTAGCTGTGGGCATCTCCTATGATTAGTTTGGGGAGCATGTTTGGCTTCCTCTGGTTGGTCCTGAGTTGGAATTAGGCAAAAAATAGGGAACCTGACAGTTATGGGCAAAGTCCTTACTCTCCTGGGCTGATTGCTGCATAGGCTGTGGTTTGGCTTTCTGGACTGGCTGACATAGGTTGTAAGACAGGGTTCTATGGTCACATGCAGTCTGGGCGTTATCTGGAATTCCTGCTTCACCTTCCCAAAATGCTGGAGTTGTAGGTGTGAGCCACCGCACTTGGCCTCCATTGTTCATTTGTATATATATATATATATATATTTTTTTTTTTTCCTGAGGCAGAGTCTTGCTCTGTCCCCAAGGCTGGAATGCAGTGGCATGATCTCAGCTCACTGTAACCTCTGCTTCCCGGGTTCAGGTGATTCTCCTGCCTCAGCCTCCCAAGCAGCTGGGATTACAAACATCTGCCACCACGTCTGGCTAATATTTGTAGTTTTAGTAGAGATGGGGTGTTTTACCATGTTGGCCAGGCTGGTCTCAAACTCCTGACCTCAAGGAATCTGCCTGCCTCAGCACGTGCCTGTAGTCCCAGCTACTCAGGAGGCTGAGGCAGGAGAATCGCTTGAACCCCAGAGGTGGAGGTTGCAGTGAGCCGAGATTGCGCCACTGCACTCTGGCCTGGGCGGCAGAGTGAGACTCTGTCTCAAAAAAAAAAAAAAAAAAAAAAAATTAAAAACCTGATTGTCTACACAGAAGTCCACTCCACCTATTGAGCAAATGTCCCTTCCCAGGCTGTCTGAAATATGACTAAAGTCAGTTCAAAATAGTCTGGCTGTTTCCTACACCACAAAGTAATTTTGAGGATTCAAGTTTGGTTGTCTCTTCAAGAGTAACTCTAAGGCCTGAGCACTGACTGATCCTCTTTGGACCTAGCTGCCATTCCCATAAAATGGACATAACAATAAAGTTATTTCCTTGAAGGCAAAGGACCAAACCAGATGTTCACTTGGGAGTTTCTAGCCCCAAGTCACATGATTGTCCCGTAATTTTTTGATTCTAGGTCTGCCGCTTGGGAGGGGCACCAGGCTGCTGGGTTAAACAGGAAGTGTTCACATGTGGCTGTTTCTTCCTCCTGACTTAAGCTGTGGCAGTGCATTCATTCACCCTCAGAGCCATTGTGTGGTGTAGTGAGAAGAGTGCTAAACTTGAAGGGGGATCTCCGGTGAGTTACAGTTCTGATATTTAAGAGGTATTTGATTTTCAGTAGGTTTCTTTATATTCTTTGTGTCGTACTGTCCTCATTTGCAAGATGTCATTCTGTCGCCCCAAGGTTGTGGAGAGGGTCAGAGTGTTAGTGTGTATCCTCACATTGATCTTTGGCTTCATTAAAATTCCAGTATTGAGTATAATAAAGTCTGAATTGGAGAAAATGATTCAACTTTTTTTCCAGTGCAGAATGCAAAACCTTAAAGAAAATGTAGAGAACCAGAGGAAATATTTTTCAGGCAGCTCACCCCTAGGCCAGCCAGTGGTATTTCCTAAGTGCCCTGACTAATAGGGAGACCTCAGTTGGTTTATTGGTAGAGACTAGAGGGAGAATATTTCCTTCCTGTGTCAGCAGGAGTAGCTCTCTGGTAGGTCATTGCACATCTGCATCTCATCGTCTGCTTTATAAACCTCCTCCTTCTTTGGCGGTTTCCCTCTAGGGGAAATGAGACAGAACATAACTGAGGGAAAGAGAGATTCTCTTTAATGACACATCATTTTTATTTTGATGTTTTTGTAAAGAAAAAGCACTTACACTATTGTGGATCTTGGGCTTTAGGAAAAAAATCCATGAAATGGCTTCAGTATTTTTCTTTTTTTTTCTTTTTTTTTTTTTTAGGCTGGAGAAAAAGAGCTGGGCTTAAGCTATACCATGAGCAAAGCTTCCATTGGAGCTGCTCTGAGAAGATTTTGGTGACAGTGCCATAGTATATCATTATAGGATCATTTGGAGTATATCTTTGGCTCTCTGAGGAGGCTCTCGATCAAGGTCCTAACATCTGGGGAGTGGAACATTTTTCTTTTTCTTATTATTTATTTATTTATTTATTTTTCAGATAGAGTCTTGCTCTGTTGCCCAGGCTGGAGTGCAATGGCACGATCTTGGCTCACTGCAACCTCCGCCTCCCAGATTCAAGCAATTCTCCTGCCTCAGTCTCCTGAGTAGCTGGGATTACAGGCGCCCGCCACCACATCCGGCGAATTTTTGTATTTTTAGCAGAGACGGGGTTTTGTCATATTGGCCAGGCTGGTCTTGAACTCCTGTCCTTGCAATTCACCTGCCTCGGTCTCCCAAAATGCTGGGATTACAGGCTTGAGCCACTGCACCCAGCCTCTTCTTATTCTTAAACTCCAATTTCATTGGAAGGTAGCTTTAGTCTTTACCTTCCTGCTTGACGCTCTTAGTTCTATTCTGATTCATATGGATGATTTATAATACAGACAGAAAAGCCCAGGAAGGTTATAGAGTATATGATTGGTGAGGACGCTGAGTGGTGCCATCCAGATCTTGCCTTCAGGACTTGGGAGTGTTGGCAGCAATGACCCTCAGGGAAGTTCCTTGGTGAGAATTGCCCTCAATCTTGAAAAGCCACCTCGCCCAAGGTCATTTCCTGAAGGCAGCCCACTTCCTGGGGTGGATCAGCATGGGAATATAAAGGCAGGGCCTTTTGCTTCCATTTGGGACAACTCTGAAGAGACACTGTGGCTCCAGACTGTCTGGAGGAATGGGATGAGGCCTCTGCTGTGACTGCATCGCACAAGTCCATTCTTCCCCCATTGAATCCTTCTGGCTTCTCTCCCCAACAGGTCAGATCCCAGGTGCTCACCAATCCACATCCGGCACACAAATCTCCATTTCCCAAGCTATGTGACAGGGAACCTAACTGCAACAATGGATGAAACATTTTGACTGGGTGTGGTGGCTTATGCCTGTAATCCCAGCACTTTGGGAAGCCGAGGCAGACGGATCACTTGAGGTGAATGTACTGCAGACTGGCACAATCTTTTTTTAAATTTTGACTCTATCTCAAAATTAAAAAAAAAAAAATTTGGCTGGGTGTGGTGGCTCACGCCTATAATCCCAGCACTGTGGGAGGCCAAGGTGGTCGGATCATGAGGTTAGGTGTTCAAGACCAGCCTGACCAACATGGTGAAACCCTGTCGCTACTAAAAATACAAAATTAGCCAGATGTGATAGTGTGCACCTGTAATCCCAGCTACTCAGGAGGCTGAGACAGGAGAATCACTTGAACCCCAGAGGCAGAGTTTGCAGTGAGCTAAGATCGGGCCACTGCACTCCAGCCTGGGCAGCAGAGTGAGACTCCACCTCAAAAGAAAAAAAAAAATAATTTGCATGGAGGACCCATATTACTCTACCTTTCTCCTGCCCCTATTCAGGATCAAACTTCTTTCATTTTTATTTTGATTTTTTGAGACAGGGTCTGCATCTGTCACCCAGGCTGGAGTGCGGTGGTGCGATCAGGGTTCACTGCAGCCTCAATCTCCTGGGCTCAAGTGATCCACCCTCCTCAGCCTCCCGAGTAGCTGGCATCACAAGTGTGTACCACTGTGCCTGGCCTGAACTTCTCTTAAATTCATTTTCCTTATGGAACAACAACAAAAAATTTTGAGAGAAACTTTGGAGTTACATCCCACCAAGAGAGCTGCCTTCAGAAAATATGAATTGTTAGGAGATTTTACAGTATTCAGTGTCTTCTTCAAACTTAAGAAAATTATATACATTATTTTTAAAATACAGAGACAGGGTCTCACTATGTTGCCCAGGCTGGTCACATCTTCTTCAAACTTGTTTGACATTTTTTCTGACCCTCTCAAATAGTTAACTATTATTTTTAATAATCAATTAGAAGTGAATAAAGAGCAAGTATTAGATAACTCATTTTTGTTGTATTGGTGACATATATACAAGATAAAATTTACCATTTTAACCATTTAAAGTACACAGTTCAGTGGCAGTTAGCACATTTTCATCATCTCAACTGAAACTACTTTGTACCTATTTCTTTTTTTCTTTCTTTTTTTTTTTTTTTTTGAGACAGGGTCTTACTCTGTTGCCCAGGCTGGAGTGCAGTGGTGCAGTTACAGCTCACTGCAGCCTTGACCTCCCAGAGCTCGAGTGATCCTCTTGCCTCAACCCTGCAAGTATCTGGGACTACAGGCATGCGCCACTACACCCAGCTAATTTTTGTATTTTTTGTAGACATGGGGTTTCACCATGTTGCCCAGACTGCTCTCAGACTCCTGGGTTCAAGTGATCCACTCACCTCGGCCTCCCTAAGTGTTAGGACTATGGGCATGAGCCACCGTGCCCAGCCTGTACCTATTAAATAATGTAGATTACTATTAATATGATAAGCTCAGTGTTAAAAAAAATACCAAGAACAAACTAAAGAGGATAATAAAAGTAATCTGAGCCTACCATCAAGAAGTAACTATTATTAACATTTGTCAATGTCCTGCCAGATATCTTTCTGCACATAAGATCGAACATGCAAATATATTTTTCCAAAAATGTGATCACAATCTGCTTTGCTATCTCATCACAAAAGATGTTTTGTCCATGTTCCCGCACACCATAGATTTTCAGAGCTGAAAGGAAAATTGGAAATAGTGTCAATAGGGGCCCTTATATTTCACTGGAAATGTGTGGGGCTTGAGAGCTCTCTCCACACAACAAACACAGAGATTTCACGGCTACTTGAAGGATTCAGGGAAATAGCAAATGGCTTCTCCCTAAAAAAAAAGTTTGTGCACTTAGTATATTCATGCAACCTAATTTGTTTTTTTAAACTTATTGTCTCACTAATTTATCCTTGTCTTTTTATTTTTACTTTCCAGTTTTTAGAAAGTTTTTTTATAGTTGAACATGTACATATTTTAAAGAGGCAAACAAGGATGGTTGCAAAAAAAACAAAAAACAAAACAGAAAACACTGGAGTTCACCCTCTTACCCTTTGCATTTTCCTCCTTAAAGGCAACCATTTCTAAATCATAATCATTTAGGGTGGTTTTTTTTTTTGTTGTTGTTGTTTTTTAAGACAGTCTAGCTCTGTCACCCAGGCTGGTGTGCAGTGGCGCAATCTTGGCTCACTGCAACCTCTGCCTCCCGGGTTCAAGCCGTTCTCCTGCCTCAGCCTCCCAGGTAGCTGAGACTACAGGTGCATGCTACCACCACTGGCTAATTTTTGTATATTTAATAGGGATGGGGTTTCATCATGTTAGCCAGGCTGATCTTCAATTCCTAACCTCAAATGATCCACCTGCCTGGCCTCCCAATGTGCTGGGATTACAGGCATGAGCCACCACACCTGGCCTAGTTTTTTTTTTTTTCTAAATAACTTGCATATATTGATAATTCCAGTTTTGGGCATTATCCACCAATTTTCCGCTATTAATGATGAGGATTCATCCTTTCTATTCACCCCTCACTATTACTCATCCCTAACCTTCTTAATTGCCTCCATTCTGTCCTTTCAATCTAAGAAGAAAATAAGGTAGAAACCACTTTTCTTCAGTAAATTAAGGCTAATCCTCCATTGTCTTCTAGTTTTGTTGTTCATGAGTCCAAAGCCATTGTTATTCCTTTTACTTAGAATGTGACCATTTTTTTTCATCTCTAGAACTTGTAGGGTCTTTGTCTCCAGCATTCTGAACTTTATAAATTTGTGTTGTGTTCTCAGTGAGCCCTTTCAATCTGGAAATCCTTCAGTTTGGGGAAATTCCCTAAATTATTTCACTGATGACTTCGTTTTTTCTGTTTCTTCCATGTTTTTCTCTTGACCTCGTTTTTGGATGTTAGACCTCTGGGATCAGTCTTCAGTCTTCTGATACTCTTTTTTTTTTTTTTTTTTTTTTTTGAGAAGGAGTCTCTCTCTGTCACCCTGGCTGGGGTGCAGTGGCACAATCTCAGCTCACTACAACCTCCGCCTCCTGGGTACAAGCGATTCTCCTGCTTCAGCCTCCTGAGTAGCTGGGACTACAGGTGTGTGCCACCACACCTGGCTAATTTTTGTATTTTTAGTAGAGATGGGGTTTCACCATGTTGGCCAGGCTGGTCTCAAACTCCTGACCTCATGACTTTGTGATCCGCTCACCTCAGCCTCCCAAAGTGCTGGAACTACAGGCATGTGCCACCTCATCTGACTTTGATTTTCTTATATGTTCTCCTTTATTTTTCATAACTTTGTTTTTGGTCTTCTCTCTAGAAAATTAACTTTATACTCCAAACCAACCATGAAGTGGCTTAAAACAGCACAGAGGTATTAACTGATGGTTCTAAGGATCAGGAGTCTAACCTGAGCCTCATAGGACTAATGTCAAGATACCTAGAGAGCTATGTTCTTTCTGGAGGCTCTTGAGAAAAATTTGTTTCTTGCATATTCAGGTTGTTACAATTCAATGTCACATGATTGTAGGGCTAAGGTTCTGTTTTCCTGATGGTGGTCAACTAAGGGATCATTCAACCTATAGAGGTCGCCTGAAATCCTTGGTCCATGGCCCCCTTTTCTTCATCTTTAAAGCCAGCAAGAATGGGTCAAGTCCTCTCATGCTTTCAAATCTCTCCTGCCTCTTTTTCTGTTGTGGCATCTCTTAGCCACAAGATTCTCAGCTCTTAAGAGCACATGTAGGTGGGGTACAGGGGCACACACCTGTAATCCCAACACTTTGGGAGGCCAGGGCAGGCAGATTACTTGAGCTCAGGAGTTTAAGATCAGCCTGGGCAACATGACAAAACACTGTCTCTACAAAAAAATATGAAAATTAGCCAGGTGTGGTGGTGCCCACTTGTAGTCCCAGCTACCTGTAAGGCTGAGGTGGGAGGATTGCTTGAGCCCTGGAGGTCGAGGCTGCAGTTAGCTGAGATCATGCCGCTACATTCCAGACTGGGTGACAGAGTGAGACCCTGTCTCAAAAAACAAACACAAAAGAGCACGTTATTATTATCCATCTGATAATCCAGGATAATCTCCTTCTCTCAAGATCTGTAACCTTAATCATGTCTGTAAAGTCCCTTTTTGCCAAAGGTTCTGGGGATTAGGACACAGACATCCTTGGGGATCTTTATTCCCCAAATGATACCGATCACAGGAGTTTTAATGTTTGCTATAATATATTTAATTTCTAACAACTCACTTTTTTCTGAATGCTCCATTTTTTTATAGAGCAAATTATTTTTGTCTCATATTCAGGATGTTTTCACTTATCTCTCTGAATATAATAACAATAGCTTTAAAGATCTGTTTGTTTCCTATAAGTTGCTTTTTTATGGTGTTTATTTTGGTCTTTATCTTCCATCAGGGGACTTGTATTAGTCTGTTCTCATGCTGCTTATAAAGACATACTGGAGAGTTGTAATTTATAAAGGAAAGAGGTTTATTTAGCTCACAGTTCCACAAGGCTGAGGAGGCCTCACAATCATGGTGGAAGGCAAAGGGGGTGCAAAGTCATGTCTTGCATGGCAGCATGCAAGAGAGAACATGTGCAGGGGAACTCCCGTTTATAAAACCATCAGATCTCGTAAGACTTAGTCACTACCATGAGAACAATATGGGGGAAACTGCCCCCATGATTCAATTATCTCCACCTGGCCCTGCCTTTGACATACAGGAATTATTACAATTCAAGGTGAGATTTGGGTGGGGTCACAGCCAAACCATATCAGAGCTATTCTCTGGATCATGGCTGCCTGCCATAAGCATGAAGCAACTGACCGGTCTCTCTAGGTACCTGGGCAAGACTTGCGACCATAGGTTTGAGGATAAGGTGATCTGGTTTCCCCAAATGTCAACATTTTTAGTTCTTTACTCTCAAGTTGGTCAAACTCCTAAGAGATGGATCTTTCAGTCTCCTGCTTTCAGAGTATAGGCCTGGTTGTTTGCATCCTGGAAACCAAACAGAGCAAGGCTGAGGAAACAGCATTCATGATGTAAACTGCTAATGAATTTCTCTGCCTGCATTAGGAAATCCTCATCCTCAAACGTACCTGGTCTTCTAGTCAAGAGATTATCAAATTTCCTTCTCCAGAGAAACCATTTTAGTCTTCTTCTTTGCAGAGTAGGGTGGGGGATTTGGACCCAACTTCTTCTTAAGTAGACTTTCAACCAATCCTCTTATTTTGAGCCTCACTTTCTACATTCACAGATACCTGATGCCAAGTCCTGAGCTTTTTGGGAGTGCTGCAATGGAAATTAGATTCTTCTTGGCTTTCCCCACTGCCAGCTTAGCATTTGGCCTTCTCAGGTTCGCAAGATCAATTATCATTACATAAACACTCACATTCTCTTTGTCTTTGTGAGTTTATCTTTTTACTGTAATTTTAGCAGCATAGGGAGGAAGAATGAATCTATGTTGAGAATTTACAAGAACCTCTTAATTTTGTACTTCAGAAGGGTGAACTTTATGGTATGTGAGTTATATCTCAATAAAAAACATTTAAAAAATAAATAAGGCTGGATGCTGTGGTTCATACCTGTAGTCCCAGCTATTCAGGAATCTGAAGGGGGAGGATCACATGAGCCCAGGAGGTTGGGCTGCAGTGAGCTATGATCTTGCCACTGTACTTCAGCCTGGACAACAGCCAAGACCACGTCTCAATCAATCAGTCAATAAAAATGTATGTGATATGCCATCTTTATCCTAAAGTATGACTCCAGAGTTTAGAGATGAGGACAGTGAACCAGAGAAGCTTAACTGAGAGGCCCAGGATAGTCATGTTTTCTTTTCTTTCTTTCTTTTCCTTTATTTTTCTTTTCTTTTCTTTTTTTTTTTTTGAGGCAGAGTGTTATTCTGTTGCCCACGCTGAGTGCGGTGGTGCAATGTCGGCTCACTGTAGCTTCAACTTCTTGGGCTCAAGCAATTCTTCTGTCTCAGCCTCCTGAGTAGCTGGGACTAGAGGCACACACCACCACGCTTGGCTAATTTTTGACTTTTTGGTAGAGACTTGTCTTACTATGTTGCTCAGGCTGGTCTCGAACTCCTGGACTCAAGCAATCATCCTGCTCAGACTCCCAAAATGCTGGGATTACAGGCCTGAGCCACCACACTCAGCTTTATAGAATTTTTTTTCTTTTTTTTTTTTTTAAGAGAGTCTCAGTTCGTTGCTCAGGATGGAGTGCAGTGGTGCCATTTCTGCTCACTGCAACCTCCACCTCCTGGGTTAAGCTGTTCTTGTGCCTCAGCCTTCCAAGTAGCTAGGATTATAGGCATGTGCTACCACCACACCTGGCTAATTTTTGTATTTTAGTCACCATGTTGGCCAGTCTGTCTTAAATTCCTGACCCCATATGATCCTCCCTCCTTGGCCTCCCAAAGTGCTAGGATTACAGACGTGAGACACCTCGCCTGGCCAGATGGTTTTAAATGATGGTTTCGAAAATCCTCCCCAGAGTTTTCAATTGTCTCTGGCCTTGCAGAGTTATGTTTTGGTGACAGTAGCATAGATTTTGGCTCTTCAGCCAGACACCCTGAGCACTTGCCATTCTGGCCTACACCATTTCTAAAAGAGGACCATTGGCATTCTGGAAAACTAACCATCTTTACAGGGGTAAGATGGTTTGCAAGACACTGAGTTGAACATCAAAAATTTAGAAATATTGTTAATCATTTAATTGTTAAATCTACATATATCTAATGCATTTTAGACCCTAGGGTAATCTTAGAGAGAGATGAAAAGATTAGAACAGTGATGGTGGAGACTCCAGGAGAAAAGGCACAATGGCTCTCCCAGCACTCCTTTCCCTACTGAGTTCTCATAATGTCATTTGATAAATACACAGAATCCAGAGTGGCTGAAAAACATACAAGAAAGATTAAGTAGTCTATGGCTTTTCTTAATGTAGCCAAAATCAATAGTGTGAGATCGTTTCCTGTTAATGTTTAGGGATTTACATGTCCAATCTCCATTCGTGTTAACTACTCTTTCCTGCCAATACTCATTTCTACACATTTTAAAAAGTCATTTATTTCATATTCACAGTTAGTCTCTTACATGACTACGAGAATACAATAAAATGGCTATTCAATTTCCTGGAGGAAAGAAATGTTCATTACCTGACATAAATCAATTTTTCTCCAAAACTTTTTCTTGATTTCTTCGGCCTCCTAAGCTTCATCCCTTTGTTTACTACCATGATTCAAGTAGGATGAGTCTGTCTTTCTTCTGGATGATGATATCATTTTCAAAATCGTGATATCATATGCTTTCACTTGCTTGAACAAGTAGAGAGCCAGAACTACCCTTTGACATACGTAGGGTAGTCAGATTTAACAAATAGAAATATATGACAGCTTGCTAAGAATTTCAGATAAATAATAAATTTTATTTTAGTACAAGTATGTTGCAAATATTGTAGGGGATACACTTTTTTGGTTTTTTGCTTTTTTTGAGATGGAGTCTCACTCTGTCACTCAGGCTGGAGTTCAGTGGCTCAATCTTGGCTCACTGCAACCTTCGCCTCCCGGATTCAAGCACTTCTCCTGCCTAGCCTCCTGAGTAGCTGGGATTATAGGCACGTGCCTCCACCTCCAACTAATTTTTTGTAGTTTTAAAGAGACAGGGTTTCATCATGTTGGCCAGTTGGTCTTGAACTCTTGACCTCAAGTGATCCATCTGCCTTGGCCTCCCAAAGTGCTGGGATTACAGGGGTGAGTTACTGCTCCTGGCCAGGGATATACTTACACTAAAAAATTACTTGTCATTTATATGAAATTCAAATTCAACTGGGTATCCTTTTATCTTATCTGGCAACCCTAGACCCAGGCTACCTGAAGCCCCTCCCCGGGCACCCTGGGCCCCATAGAGACTTCCCACTTTTGTTCTCCTTGATGAGTAGTTCCTAGGATCACATATCTACCCCCTCTTTATCAACCGTGCATCTGGTAACTATAACTACAAAATCTCCTGCCTAAACAGATAACATCTGTTATCAAGGCCTTAGCCTTTCTTCCCAGGACAGTCCTGTTGAGTGCAACCCTAGAATGGAGGGATGGCCAAGGCTTGGCTGATGGGAAAGGATGGATAGAGATGGGATATGTCCTAAGGCATCCACATACAAGGGAGGGGGCCTGCCCAGTGCGGGACAGAGTCAAAGTGAAAGGACAGAGCCAGAAGAGAAAGCCAGGGCCTCCATTTGCATTGTTGCCCCAGGCCCCACAAATGTGATGGGTAGGACTACAGTAAAGCATCCTACTTGCTACACATTCTGTGTGATTTCTGCTGGCTATTGGTCAAGGAAAGCACATACAAGGAGGGCAGAGGATAGAGTTTTTCCACTTACATAACTTCTATCTATCCTTTTCAATACTTTCATTTGCTTCAATGTGTTTGTTTTGGGGGAATTTTACAATTTCTTGCAGAAGTTTCACCAACAAATGAGTATTTTGAAAAAAGAAACTTAAATAAAAACCATGTTTCCATCAACAATAATAACACCACAAAGTAAATCTAGTGTTTCTTTCCTGTACTCAGCCTTTTAAATGTGGTTCACCTAGGTGCTCTGTTTAAGTGCTTACCATCCTCCAGAGATTCCTCAGAGTGCTAACACATAAGATCTGTTCATTTCAGAAGTAAGCACAGATTCTGTCAGAAGAAAAAAAAAATGAAGAAGTAGGAAGACACAAAAGAAAAGCAAGCTTTTGTGGAAATATCATGTATTAGGATATTTATAGTATGAGCAGTGCTCATTTAACCTCAAAGAGAAAATTAAGGCTCAGGATTGCATGTATCCACCTATGTGGGTGCATGCCAGAGTGAATTTTTTATATGGCACATTCTATCAGTTGCGATTGCATTTGGCTCCATCTAACAGGAAGCCAACTACAGTGGCCTTACAAAATCAGGCATTTATTTTTTTCCTGTAAGAAGAGGTCTCTGATGCCATGGATTCTTGGGGTTTTTTCTGCCATCCTTGGCTTGGGAATTTCTTCCTTGTGTTTGCAAAATGGCTATTGCCCCTTTACATAGTAATGGGAAGGGTGAAGGGTCAAGTAGTGCTGCCAAGTCTGTCTTCTTTTTAAATGCTTTCTTGGAGATTCCAACTAGTACGGTTTGCTCACATCTCACTGGAAATTAATGAGAGAGACCCACCCCTAGCTGGAAGGCAGTTTTAAGTGCCTAGTGTTTCAGCTGGGCACATTGCCACCCCAAACAATATTTAGGTTCTCTTAGGAAGTAAAACAGGAAAGCTGTTTATCAGGTAGGCTATTAGCCATCTCTGCTGCATGTGAATAAGTCTATAAACTCTTCAAAAGACAAGATTTGTTTTCCTTTCAGCATACATAACAAGTTCATCACTACACAGTAAGTGAAACAGATACAAACAGAATAAATATTTGTAATGGGCACGCATGTTCAAGTGCTATTTATCTTACAAATTAGTACATTGAGAGATTGTATCTCCAGATGTTTCTCTCTGTACAATATAGATTTTAGATCAGCTAGTCAAAAATTCTTTACCACATTACAGAATTTTCTGCTGATGCCAAAATTTACCTCAAAGTTACATTTAAAAAATTTTTTAAAATCATATCATTGGACCTTTTTGGGCTCAAGTAATCCTCCTGCCTTAGCCTCCTGAGTAGCTGGGATTATAGGCAAACACCACCATGCCTGGTTTAAAATTACAACATTTATTAATTGCATGGTAGAACTAAAGGATCCACAAATGACCAAAATAATCTTTGCCCACCTGGAACTTTTTTTTTTTTGAGACAGAGTCTTGCTCTGTCGCCCAGGCAGGAGTGCAGTGGCACGATCTCAACTCACTACAACCTCTGCCTTTCTGGTTCAAGCAATTCTCCTGCTTCAGCCTCTCAAGTAGCTGGGATTACAGGTGTGTGCCACCATGCCCGGCTAATTTTTGTATTTTTAGTAGACACAAGGGCAGGCTGGTCTCGAACTCCTGACCCCAAGCAATCCACCCGCCTCAGCTTCCCAGAATGTTGAGATTACAGGCGTGAGCCACTGCACCAGGCCTATTTTTTGATTTTTTTTAATAGGCCATTTTAAGGACTTAACACCTGGAGCTTGTAACCTAATAGGACTGTGAAACATACACTGGTTAGCATCCTGGCACCAGCGCTGGGGTGAGTGCCACAGGAGAGGAGCCAAGTGAAGTGAGAGTAGGAGTCAAAGAGAAGAGATCACATGTGGTTGAGTGAAACGGTAAACGTCACAAGAGTGGTGGAGAAGACATTGGAAGATGAGGGCTGGAGAGAGCTACACTTTACATACAGCCAGACAGTATAGAGATATTAATAGCACGGAGTCACTTCAGGTAACTACAATTTTAAAACATGTGAATAGCTGCTTCTTTGTTGTTTGCCGAGTGCTACACAATGCTTCGGGCTAAACGTCAGCACAGAAAGAAGCCCACCTCATTTGCAGACTCAGATGGTTTATGAAATGTAGACACCACCTGAAGATTATGACCCATACAGTCAAAGTGACTGCATGGAAGACGAGTAACTGTAAAACCCCGTGAAAACAGATAGTTAACGCTAATAATGAAAAGAACTGTATTGTTACGGGAACCTCAAACTGTCCTTTGATCGATAGACATGACACCTCAACATGCATTTTTCCAAGATTCCTGCTGATAACTCCGACCTTCGGTTACTTTAATTCATTTCATTTGATTTAATTCATTTGAGTGTTGTTCTCAGTCCTGCACTCAAAATAGGTTTTTATTATATGAAAATCTTCCTAGGTTGTCACCTAAAAAGTCCCCATTCTATGGAAAGACAAGGCTATATAATTTTTCAAGAGACTCTTTGCAATTTTCACCTATGCTGGTTTGTGACCTAGTTAGAGAAGATGTCATAGGGCATTATTTACGTAATAGAATACAGAGAAAAAAGAGCCATTGGCATTTCTTAATAACGTTCCTGTGTTTTCTACTCTTAAGTGTAGGAGAGTAGGTGTTCGCAGATGCAGAGAAAGGGCATCTCCAAGGCCTCGGAGGAAACTTTTGATTTTATAAATAACTTGATGGTGGAAGGCAAACGCCATCCCGGTTCCCAAGCAGGCTCCACGCAGCCTCTATGGCCGATTCCATTTCCTCGTCGTCCTCTTCTCTCCTCCGGGCCGACTTCCAGCCGGTGCGGGAGTCGGGGCCGCACCCGGCCCTTCTCGCGCTGCGCCGCCCGCGCCGACGTGGCAGAGCGCACAGGTCGGCCGGGTCAGGTGGTTGGGTGACGCCCCGGGAAAGCGCTCCCGGCCGAGGGCGGGCGGCGCCGCCGCGCCCGACGCCTCTGGGGGTGGGGACTTCGCGGGAGTCGCGGGCGGAGGCGAGGAGGAGCTGAGCGCGGCGCGGCGGGCGATCCGAGCCGGGACGGGCTGCAGGCGGCGGGGGCGCAGAGGACGCGAGGCGGCGGGCAGGAGACATGGACCGCGGTGAGCAAGGTGAGGGCGCGAACCCCGGAGGCGCCCGGGCTCCCGGCGGGGCGCGGGCGCGGGCTCGGGATGGGGCTTGGTGCGGGGCTGCGCGCGGCCCGGCGCCCGAGCAGGTGCCGAGCCTCCAGGGCCGGCGCCGCAAGTTGCATCTCCCGGATCCGGAATCCTGGGGCCGTGGAAGGAGCGGCTCTGGGCAGAGGGGGCCGCGTGTGTGAGCGAGTGTGAGTGTGCATGTGCTGTGTGAGTGTGCGTGTGTGGGGGAGAGGGAGAGAAGGTTCTGGGAGGAAGCGAGGGGGCTATTGCCAGGCTTGCCGAGCCGGGGCTGGCGGCGGTGATGCGCTCTGGGTGGAAAGCCGCGTCAAGGGAGCACGGCGCCGCCAGCTCCTGCAAGTGACTGGAACCAGGAACCGAGGACCGTGGGTCGTTCTCGTCCCTCCAGGTGGGAAACCCCCCTCTCCCTCATAAATTAAGACTTTCTGTCCTCTTCTAAGTTCAGGTGGTTAGGATTTTTGGTGGCGTTTGATCCCATGGAGGGTTTGGGAGGCAGATATTTATACTAGGAACCCCCAAATTGTGGAGTGGTGTCTGTGGGTTTATTTGAAAGAAGAGAGCTTTTTGTAGGAAGAGTGAAATCCCACAACACAAAACCTTCCAGTCTGATTTACCATAGCACTGGGTACACTCTTTTATGAAAATAACTCAAGTGAGATTGACCCCGAATAGAGCAATAGTGGGGAATGGTTTTCAGATTTAAATATTGTTTCATCCTAGAGATCTCTGCTGATCATAAGCCAGTGACTGTACGCAGATGTGCGTGGAACACTTTTAAAAAGATATATAAATGCTGAAAAAATAGCAAGGTAGGTAATCTTAAGTGAGGATAGGAATCACTCCTGTTTTGAGCCCTGACACAAGTTCTCATGTATTGCTTATTTCCCTCCACTGTGTGCTGTCGTGTGTGCATTCTTATGCAAATCAAACCATATTCCAAATATACTATCTTGAACTTTACTTTTTTGTTTTTTTGAGACTGCGTTTTTTTTTTTTTTTTTTGAGTCTCGCTCTGTCGCCCAGGCTGGAGTGTAAGGGCGTGATCTCAGCTCACTGCAACCTCCGCCTCCCGGGTTCAAGCAATTCTCCAGTCTCCTGAGTAGCCTGGGATTACAGGCGCGTGCTACCACTCTTCAATTTTTATATTTTTAATAGAGACGGGGTTTCACTCTTAAATCCTGACCTCAGGGGATCTGCCCGCCTCGGCCTCCCAAAGTGCTAGGATTATAGGCGTGAGCCACTGCGCTTGGCCTATACTTTACTTTCGATTACATGTAAGATACAATCTTTGGAGTCGAACTCTTCCTTCCTTCCCCTCAAATTAATTTCACACTTAACACGAGTGCTTATAAACATTACATACAATAAACTTTATACGTATACATTACCTGTGTAACGTATATATACACATACATGTTATCTAAATTTTAAACTTCTTGAGGTTAGAAACATGTTTCATCTTTGATTGTCCTTAGTTTGGTAACATGATGACTTGCACATAGTAGACATGCAAATGTTTGAGTCAGAAAGCTTGTCACATGTCTTGTATGTATTGTTAGATGGCTTAGGGGCCACCATGTAAGTCAGCATTATGTCTGTCTGGTTTTCAGTGGGAGCGACGCAGGATAAGGGAGACATGACGACAAACGTGTCCATGCATATTTGTATACTAACCGGTTACTAATCTGTTTTACACTGTTGTTTAACATAATGATGTTTTTAGAATAACTATGTTTGATACTTGTCAAAGTAGATTAAATGGCTGTGTTTTACTTATGTGAGTGGAGTAGCTAGTGTTAATAGAGTTTGTGTTGGCCAGGCGCGGTGGCTCAAGCCTGTAATCCTAGCACTTTGGGAGGCCGAGGTAGGTGGATCACCTGAGGTCAGGAGTTCAAGACCAGCCTGGGCCAATATGGTGAAACCTCATCTTAAAAAAAAAAAAAAATAAGAGTTTGTTTTCTAGCTTGGGTGGTAAGAGTCACAGTCATTAGTAGCATTGCAGTATTCCAACTTGCTAACACATTTTGTGTAGTTTTTAATAGGACTAGCTTAAGTGTCTGATTCTAAGACATATTTTTTCAAATCTTTAGCTTGTAACATGAGTCTTTTTTTGTCTATAATTTTCCCATATTTTCTTTGGTTGAGGTGGAGGACTGTGCTCAGAATGAAAGAGGAGGCCCCTGCCTTAGGAGGGTCGGTTCGTTTACTCCGAAGCTTTGCTGTGCTAGAACCTCGTGGCCAAGGCTGGGTACGGTGGCTCACGCCTGTAATCCCAGCACATTGGGAGGCTGAGGCAGGCAGGTCACTTGAGGCCAGGAGTTTGACACCAGCCTGACCGACAAGGTGGAACTCTGTCTCTACTAAAAATACAAAAATTAGCTGGGTATGGTGGCACTGGCCTGTAGTCCCAGCTGTTCGGGAGGCTGAGGCAGGAGAATCACTTGAAACTGGGAGGTGGAGGTTGCAGTAAGCCGAGATCGAACCACTGCACTCCAGCCTGGGTGACAGAGTGAGACTATCTCAAAAAAAAATAAAATAAAAAACAAATCCACCTGGCCATTCCTTACTCTTGCTTCCATCTGCCTACCTGCCTTTTCATCTTTATGTTACCAGTGCATACAGTAGGTGCTCAGAAATGTGTTGACTGCCTAAGATGAGTGAGGAAAGTGTCCAAAAGCATGCCCCAGCCATGGTAACCTCTGTGTTCCTCCAGATCCATCTCCTGTTTCCCACTTTTTCCTGTTCTTTTTTCCCTCTCTATTCTCAAGACGCAGAACTCTGTGGTTAGCCAGCCAGTTGCTGATAAGGCTGTGCTGGGCTTGGAGGGTAAGTTTACTTGGAAGATCTTTGAACTGGTAGAGTGAATGACTCAGTCTTAAATGAATCTGGAGCAAGACTCCTGCCTTAAGCTGAAAAAAACAGAACCTGAGATTTTAAACCTGATGTTCACTAGCAGACTCTGTTGGCTGAAATAAGGTTTATCAAACTCTGTGAGTGCCTCCTGAATTGTGATTTTGGCAACATATTTAAAACCAAATCAGAAAAATATAGGATTTGTTGAACTTTTAATAGTTATTAATGTACATGGGGTTTTCTTACATTTGTCCTTAAAAAAAAATTCCAGTAGAACTCCAGTAGAGTAAATGCTCTACCTCTTATTTTAAATGCATTTGTCTATTGAAAATGCCTCTTTAAACCTTCTTATGTGAAGTTATAAAAAAATCTGTTCCTGCTACTGATTGTACTTAATAGAGCTGTAAGGTTTTAAAATAAACACTTGAGTTTTCCTTATGTTTTCAACCACGAGTATTCTACTACTCTGTAGTATCAGGCGCGATTCTGCTGTCTTTCTCTCATACCTAGGACTTGAATACAATACTCTGCTTATAGTGAGAGTTCAGTGAACATCAAATATTTAAAATACCTTAAATTGCATAGTGCCTTTCAGGAGTTTCCCAGCATTAAGCTCAGTGCAGCACATTTACTGGGTGTAGTATTTCCTACTTTGAGAGAGAGAACTGCTAACTAGAGCATACATTGTGTAACAAACCTTCCTGACTGTCTTTTCTGGAGCTGAATAAATATTTATACTTGAGTACTCATGTTAGTCATAACCTTTAGTTTAGCACTGTTATATAGAAGTGACAGTCACCTAGCCCATGACACGTTATACTGGTTTGAATTTTTAAAAAAACTTTATTATTTTAAGGGGAAAAGGAATGGTTACTGGGTCCAAAAATCTATGAAGAGAGGAAAGGCTTCAAAAAAAGAATAACACAATAATATGTCACTATCATTTTCACATTGTACTTGTGCCTTAGAAATAAATAACAGAAATGTGGGGTGTCATTGATTTAAAAGTAAAGCAAATGTAGAGAATATTGGGTAACAATTTTGAGGGTCTGCTTGCAAGTCTCTGGGTGTGACCCACCGAGGCTGTTAATTTATTTGGTCTGCAGTTTCTCGATGTCCATATGGTGCTGATGTCTTTGTTAGCTCTTCTTGACTTCCTGCATTTATTTTTATGCGGCAGCCTGCCTAGTCCCTAGGGGAAAAGCTGAGTGGTAGGAGGGGTTGTGATCTTTTAGCAAGATTTCAAAACAATAATGTATGCATGTAATAAAAACAAATATACTCATGGTACAAAACAAAAAAAGAACACCCAAATCCCTGAAACTTTTGTGCTACTGAGCATTTTGTGGTAGGCTAAGGTTATTTTCCTTTTGGGGTTAATTATTTCTGCTTTAATTATTGACTGTTGTAAAATCTCTCTTCTGAGACATTCCCAAATTTTATTTAAACTAGTGGGTACCAGCTGTACTGAAACCATAATTTTAGCTATGTATTTTTATTAGCACAATGTTTCCAAGGGATTAAGGAATTTTAATATCTAGTGGAAGTTTAAAAAAAGTTAGAATGTAAAAATACCTTTTGGAACCTAAGAATAGTCCATTTTAGAAAAATCAGAAATATTGATGGAGAGAAAAAAATTACCCGTAGTCCTACTCTGAGAATGAGAAATCGTAGTTAGCATATTGAGTTATACCTGTTCATGTATCTGTGCTTTAAACAAATCACAACTTTTTTTTTTTTTTTTTTTGACAGAGTGTCTCTCTGTTGCCCAGGCTGGAGTGCAGTGGCATGATCTCGGCTCACTGCAACCTCCGCCTCCTGGGTTCAAGCAATACTCCTGTCTCAGGCTTCCGAGTAGCTGGGACTACCGGTGCATGCCACGATGCCAGGATAATTTTTTTG
Organism: Cacajao melanocephalus; assembly: GCA_963573385.1. Taxonomy (NCBI): domain Eukaryota; kingdom Metazoa; phylum Chordata; class Mammalia; order Primates; family Pitheciidae; genus Cacajao; species Cacajao melanocephalus. Next base: position 90,046 of record CAUYLG010043139.1, read on the forward strand.
TATGTTTAGTAAAGACGGGGTTTCACCATATTGATCAGGCTGGTCTCGAACTCCTAACCTCGGGTTGTACACCCACCTCGGCCTCCCATAGTGCTGGGATTACAGGCGTGAGCCACCGCACCTGGCCAACAAATTACAAAATTTGTTACTGAATATTGCATTTTATAACTTGCCCTTAAAAAAAAAAAAAAAACCTGAGGCCGGGCGCAGTGGCTCACGCCCGTAATCCTAGCACTTTGGGAGGCTGAGGTGGGTGGATCACCTGAGGTCAGGAGTTCAAGACCAGCCTGGCCATCGTGGTGAAACCCCATCTTAAAAAAAGAAAAAAAAGGAAAAAAAAAACCCTGAGTGTATTTTAGCATTATTTTGTGTAGTGTAATCAGGTAATTAATATGCATGATACAAAATTCAAAATGACTAAAAGGTTATAAATTATAAATAAATCTCCCTCCCATTTCTGTCTCCCAGGCCATTTCTCTTGGGTAACAACCAGTTTCTTCTCTATCCATTCACAGATTCTATGTACATATGTGTACATACACATATATAAAGCCTGGATAGGTGTGTGAGTGTGTAATAGAAACTGTAACACATAAATTGTTTAGCACCTTTCTTCACTTAAATATGGTATAGGTTTTAGAAATCATTCAACATAAGGTTATATAGAGCAGCTCCATATTATTATTATTTTTTTTGAGACGTAGTCGCTCTCTATTGCCCAGGCTCGAGTGCAGTGGTATGATCTTGGCTCCCTGCAACCTCTGCCTCTTGGTTTTAAGTGATTCTCCTGCCTCAGCCTCCTGAGTAGCTGTGACTACAGGCATATGCCTCCACACCCTAATTTTTCTATTTTTGTAGAGACAGGGTTTTATCATGTTGGCCAGGCTGGTCTCGAACGCCTGGCCTCAAGTGATCCGCCCGCCTCAGCCTCTCAGAGTTCTGGGATTACAGGTGTGAGCCACCACATCTGGCCTAGAGCAGCTCCATTTTTAATGACCATTTATAGGTATTTATTTATAGATGTAACATTTTATATACTGTGACAGACAATATTTGTTCCCTATTGATGGACATTTACATTTTTCCTTGTAGGGGAGGAGAAATTCCTCCCTATCCTTTTAGGGTTTCTAGTGAGGCCTAGGAATTAAACCAACAGGAGATAGATTAACAGGAGAAAAGCATGCAGATTTTATTTAGTACTGTTTACATAATACATACTTTTTACCCTCACAAGAGGAATGAAGACTCAAGGAAGTGGCTTGGCCCGATTTATTATATACTAGGTCAAAAAAAGAGTGGCAACTGTGGAAAAGTAGGAAGGTAAGGCTTAGTTTAGCGAGGTCTGTTTATGCAGATTTCTGTGGGCTTGGACTTCCTGTGATAAGAATGTTTCTTTCCTCCTGGGAGAGCGAGGACATCTTTCATACGGGAGCTTTGTCTTCTGCTTTCAGGAAGAAGAGAGGAGGTTTGGGTGCCCTTATTACACCTGCTTATACCTTCTTGCAAGTGCCTTTAGCCCAAAAGAATCAGCATGCTGAAATGGAATGTTTTGACCTGTTGTGTCCTGAACTCCTTCATCCTGATATTTTGCTGTTAAAGCAGCAGCAAATGTGTGTGTATGCAAGTCATTCCATAAAAATGCCAGTGTGTCTGTAGGAAGAATTCTTAGAAGAATGTGGCTGTTCAATTTTAATAGTGCCAAATTCTGCTCCATAGAAGTGGTGCCAGTTATACTTCCACCAGCATGTGTGAGCGTCTGCTTTCCCATGCCATGTGGCCAGGACATTGCCACACTTTTCCATCGTTGCTTGTCTTATAGGGGAAAAATGGTTTGTCAGTGTATGTCTTACTGTATATATGTAATATAAAGGTGGTTTACTTCTTTTGATATGTTTACAGTCTACATTGCATTTTCCGTGAAATGTCTGGCCATATCTTTTGCCAATTTTTCTATTGTATTTTTTTCTTGTTTTATTGAATGTAGCCCCTGTTCATGAGATGAGTTCTTAATATTTTTTTCTAGTTTGTCATTCCTTTTTTTGATTTTGTAGTGATTTTTTTCTTAACCAAGAAGAAATACTAATAACTCTCTCTCTCTCTCTTTGTTTTTTTTTTGGGACAGCATCACCCTCTACCACCCAGGTTGGAGTGCTGGAGTGCAGTGGTGTAATCTCTGCTCACTGCAACCTCTGCCTCCCAGGTTCAAGCAATTCTCCTGGTTCAGCTTCCCAAGTAGCTGGGATTACAGGTGTGTGCCACCACACCTGGCTAATTTTTGTATTTTTAGTAGAGATGGGGTTTCGCCATGTTGGCCAGACTGGTCTCGAACTCCTGGTCTCAAGTGATCCACCCGCCTTGGTCTCCCAAATTGCTGGGATTACAGGAGTGGGCCACCACACCCAGCCTAACTAATGGCTCTTTTCAAGTATGGATTCTAGCTTTTGAATCATCCCTAGAAATGCCTTCCTCACTTTGAGTTTATGTTTTTCTGGTTTTATTTTTTACATTAAAAACTTTCCTCCGTTTGGAGTTTGTTTTGATAATAACGTGTGAGGTATAAATCTTAACACCTCTACATCCACCTAACACCATTCATTGACTAATGTCTCTTTCCTCTATTGATTTGAAATACCACTGTTGTCATGTACTAAATTCCTACATTGTTTTCTCTTTATCTGTGTGTTCACTGCCAGCAGCTAAACCTAGTTTAAGTTATTACAGCTTCATAAAATGTAAAAATGTCTGGAAGGGCTAGTTTCCTCTGATTACTCTTATTTTTTTTCTTCTGTCAGTTTTTTTCTAGGTATTCTTGCCAGACTTTATTTCCAAATGAACATTACAATCAACTTATCTAGGTGAAAATTCAACAAAAATCATGCTGGCAGATCTTTTTCTTTTTCTCTTTCCTCCCCCCTTTCCCCTGTCTGTTGTCTGTCTCTCTCTCTTAATTAGAATTTGGTCTATTTCTTTATTCAGTGCCCTAATATATGTTCATTAGGGTCATACTATATATATTACATGTACAATTTTGTATTTTGTTTTGGATATTGTTTGATAATAGGAATTTTACCACATCATTTAAAAAAAAGTTTCCCCAAACTATGATTTTTGATGATTGTACTCTTCACTATTCAAATATTTATTTAACTCTTTCTCTCCTGGAGTAGGATTATGTTCCATTTTAGCTATGATATTGGTTTAAGAGAAATTGTTTTAAGATATTTCCATAGACAGGTCAAAGGATGTGAATATATAAGCCTTTTGATGCCTGTTACTGAATCTCATTCTGGAAAACATAACTGTCATTGCCTTTTTTTTTCTTGTGGTAAAAAAACACATAACACAAAATTTACCATCTTCATCATTTTTAAATGTACAGTAGTGTTAACTGTATGTATCTTGTTGTGCAACAGATCTCTGGAACTTTTTCATTTTCCAAAATGTAAACTCTGTACCCCGTGAACAAGAGTTTCTTCCCAACTTCCCCATTCCTCCATCCACCACCCCTGGCAGCAATCATAGAAACTATGATTTTATGAGTTTGACCACTTTAGATACCTCAGAGAAGTGGAATCATGTAGGATTTGTCTTCTAGTAATGCTTATTTTACTTGGCATGATATCGGGGCTCACGCATGTTGTAGCATGTGACCAAACTTCCTTCTTAAGGCTGAATACTATTCCATTGTATGTATGTACTACATTTTCTTTATTATTTATCTATCCATGGACATTAAAGTTGCTTCCACATCTTGGCTGCTGTGAATAATGCTGTAATGAATATGAGTGTGCAGATACTTCTTTGAGAGCCTGTGGTCACTTCTTTTAGATGTATACCCAGAGGTGGGATTGCTGGATCATGTAGTAATTCTGTTTTAGTTTTTTGCAGAGCCTCCGTACTGTTTTCCATAGTGGCTTTACCAATTTACGTTTGCACCAGCAGCGCACAAGGATTCCAGTTTCTCACCATCTTTATCAACACTTTTTTTTTTCCTGTTTTTTGTTTTGTTGTGTTGTGTTGTGTTTTCAGATACAGTCTCACTCTGTTACCCAGGCTGGAGTGCAGTGGCTCAATCATTAGCTTACTGTAACCTTGACCTCCTGGGCTCAAGTGATCCTCCTGCCTCAGACTCCCAAAGTGCTGGAATTACAGGTGTTGAGCCACTGTGCCAGACTGTTTTGCCTGTTTTTGATCAGATTAGTTGTTGAGTTGTAGGACTTTTTTATATATATGTTCTGGATATTAACCCCTTATTGGGTGTTTGATTTGCAAATATTTTCTCTTATTACATAAATTGCCTTTTTGTTATCTTTTTTCCCTCTCTTTTTTTTTTACTTTTTCTTATTTATTTATTTATTTATTTATTTATTTAAATAAAGGTGGGGTTTCACCATGATGGCCAGGCTGGTCTTGAACTCCTGACCTCAGGTGATTCACCCACCTCAGCCTCCCAAAGTGCTAGGATTACAGGCGTGAGCCACCGCGCCTGGCCTCCCCCTTTTTTTTAAGAGACAGTCTTTCTCTGTTCCCTAGGCTGGAGTATAGTGACGCAATTCTAGCTCACTGTAACCTTGAACTCCTGGGCTCGAGCAGTCCTTCTGCCTCAGTCTCTCTAGTCATTTCCTTAAAAAAAAAAATTCCAAAGCTTATAGGCTTCAATTTGCCTGTTTCCTAGAGAGGTTATAGATGTTGTTAGCTGTTTGTATTTCCCTCTTGAGATTGTTACTTGTCTACTTTTTACAATTGGGATCTTAGTGTGTCCTGCCTTCTCGTTGTTCTGTGCCACCTTCCTTTTCCATGGCAAATATTCACTTTTTCTATTTTGCTTATGATTTTGGTTATGTTGGATCTTTTAATGTTATTTTTATTAACGAAATACAGTATTAGGAGCAGGTATTTTCTAGGTGATATTTTGGGGGTAATTTGCATGGCTTTGTGTGGCTTTCAGTACTTCCTTCTTTGTGTCATCTCTATTTAGACACTTATAATTGGTACTAAAAATAGTGATTTCAGATAGCCTATTAATTTACATGCATTGGCTTATAAGCATGGTGAGTGTGTTTATGTTATAGCTATACAAATAGAAATGCCAGTTTAAAAAATTATGTAAGGCTGGACGCAGTGGCTCATGCCTATAATCCCAGCACTCTGGGAGGCTGAGGTGGGCAGATCACTTGAGATCAGGAATTCGAGATCAGCCTGACCAACATAGCAATACGCCATCTCTACTAAAAATATAAAATTAACCGGGCATGGTGGTGCACATCTGTAGTCCCAGCTACTCAGGAGGCTGAGGCAGGAGAACTGCTTGAACCCAAGAGGCGGAGGTTGCAGTAAGCCAAGACCATGGCACTGCATTGCAGCCTGGGCAACAGAGAGAGATTCTGTCTCAAAAAAAATACATTATATAAAATGTGTTACTGATAAGGTTTTGGATTGGGAAGTTATTAACAGGATAAAATTTCACCCATTGTATCCTTAGTTTATTTGGAGGCATTGTGGTGTGGAAAAGGAGCTTACGGTCCAATCAGGAGTGTTTAAAAAATACAGATCATAGTTTATCCAACCCACTAGAATCTGTACTTGGCTAGAAATAGCGTAACTAGAATAGGAGACTGCCTTACATTCCCAGCATGCAGTTCAAGTATGTATGTAGTAGGTACTTCATAAATATTTCTCATACTGCATATATATCAATCAAAAAGACTTATAGCATTAATAGAGTCAGATGGGTTTGGATAGAAAAGATGAATAATTAGAGAAGGAACATGGTTTGGCAGGGAGTTAGGAATATATGTTTTAAGTATGCTTATATCTTACATATAATTACTGAAAACCTGATCTGTGAATAGAAGCCACATTGGTACTTTGCTTTTGAGGTATGTATGTAAGAATGTGTGTGTATACATAGGTAGAAGAGACAGTATTGGTTAAATTTTTATTCTTGAAAGGATATTGGACATAGTGCTCAATAAATACTTCATAAACACATTTTCGATGCTGTTCTATTGAAGTTATTTATTATTTATTTATTTATTTATTTATTTATTAAGACAGAGTCTTGCTCTGTTGCCCAGGCTGGAGTGCAGTGGTGCGATCTAGGCCCACTGCAACCTCCATCTCCCGGACTCAAGTGATTCTTGTGCCTCAGCCTCCCAAATAGCTGGGACTACAGGCATGCGCTACCACGCCTGGCTAATTTTTTTGTTAGTAGAGATGGAGTTTTGCCATGTTGCCCAGGCTGGTCTCAAACTCCTGAGCTCAGGCAGTCCACTTGCCTCGGCCTCCTAAAGTGCTAGAATGACAGGCGTGAGTACCTGGCCGGTTATTTACTTCTAATGTATTCCGAGCCTAGGAGACATGGATGGTCTTAGCACATTTTAGTAATAGTTTTTAAAAAACGCATTTGAGAAGGGCAAGTAGTATGTTCACGGTAGTGGAAAGTGCTTGCTACTAGTAAACCAGAACAAAAATTCTGTAAAGAAGGAAAAATGCGGGGCGGGGCGCGGTGGCTCACGCATGTAATCCCAGCACTTTGGGAGGCCGAGGCGGGTGGATCACAAGGTAAGGAGTTCGAGACCAGCCTGACCAACATGGTGAAACCTCGTCTCTACTAAAAATACAAAAATTAGCTGGGCGTGGTGGCACGCACCTGTAATCACAGCTACTCAGGAGGCTGAGGCAGGAGAATTGCCTGAACCTGGGAGGCGGAGGTTGCAGTGAGCCAAGATCGTGCCACTGCACTCCAGCCTGGGCAACAGAGTGAGACTTTGTCTCAAAAAAAAAAGAGGGAAAAATGCAAACATTTTTCCTGTCTGAGCCAATTAGCAAAGGGATGATCAGCCTTACATTTCAGTATGGAAGTTGGAATATTCGGAATGGAATATGATTTTATTAGAACCCAGATGATGATGATGATGATACCACATGACCTTTCAGAGCTCTTAATAACTTTTCTGCATATTATCTCGTTGCAGTCTTTCATTGCTGCAGGGAAGTAGGACTGGTCCATTTTCATTTTATATATGAGGAAACATAATCTGAATGGTCAGACATACTCTGCTGGATGTGGAGAGCTCTACAGAAACTTTGTCCCAAATCTGTTGTCTCTAAGACAATAATCTGGAGTCCAAGAAAAATTTAAACAACTTTTTTTTTTTTTTGAGATGGCGTCTTGCTCTGTCACCCAGGCTGGAGTGCAGGGTAGCTGGGACCACAGGCACACACACCACCACGCCTGACTAATTTTTTTTTTTATTATTTATAAAGGCAAGGTCTTACTCTGTTGCCTAGGCTGATTTCGAACCCCTGGGCTCAAGTGATCCTCCTGCCTCGGCCTCTCAAAGTGCTGGGATTATAGGTGTGAGCCATTCCCTGGCCTAAACTACATTTTCTAATCAGTTTATAGGGCTAGGAACATGTCATACTTTTTAAAGAAATATTTTCCTTCCAAATAATTGAAACAAAATTAGAACCTGAAGTGACAGAGCTTCAGCCTTGCATTACAATTACTTAAGTTTTCCAGCTGGGGTTTTACTGGATCAGTTTTAGTAATACAACTACTGTGGTTACCAGCAACAACATTTATTGTTTTCTGTATGCCAGGTTCTGTCTAAATGCTTTTCATGTTTCATTTTTGAAAAATTTCACAACATACGCTATGAGCAGGTGCTAATAGTATCCCTGCATTACAAATGAAACAAGGCATGAAGGGACAGAGTAATAACTTTTTCAGGGGCACACAGCTTGGCGCAGACAGATCTGGGATTTTGATCTGTAATGTCTGGCTAGAGAGTATGTGTCCTTACTCAGCCTATTATATCACGTAAAAGTTGCATACAATCTTCCTTTCCCTTGCAAAGGTGTTGTTCAAAAGCATAGTACAGCTGTGGCAGAAACCCTGGAAAGGAGCACCAAGCAGTGTATCTGTAACAGAATCTGGCCTGCATGTCTGATCTTGTGTATCAGAACTAATTGTAAATGTTGAGGGCAGAGAATGCTGAACCTGAAGTCACATCAAGGTTCAAAATTTGGCTTCACCATTTTCTGGTTGTGAGACATTGGATAAGTCACAAAACTCTGAGGCTGATATCTCATATATGTGTGAAAGGTACAAATCTGTTACTACTAGTGGTGCTCAATAGATACTGATTTTTGAAACTGAATATTAGATAGTTCTGTAAAAGGCTAACTCAGTGGTTCCCAGTTCAAACGAAACCTTTTATTTCTTTAGAGACAAGAGTGATAGGATGCCTGCTCTCAGGCTCATAGGCCAGTGTGGAGAAACAAACCCACAACGTGACTGAGGAGGAAGTGAGCAACCCTGGCAGGGTTCTTCAGAAAAGAGTTCCCAGACTAGGTGACCTTTGAACTTGGAAAGCTGCTATGGACTGAATGTTTGCATCTCCCCATCCCCCATTATCCAACACTCCAGCAGTGGTAGATAATGCTGAAAGATTTGGGTTCCATGGATGGTGGGGGGTGGAGTTGAGGAGAATTGGGGTGGGGTTGAAGAGCGGTAGGGTGGGGTGGAAGAGAGTGGGAGGGCTGATGCAACGGATGCCAGGCCTGTGGGAATAGGGGAATGGTAAAAGGAGGCAACCGGAAAGGGAGACTCTTTAGAGAAGTCATGGGTGTTTTAAAGGGAAATTTAGATTAAGTGATGGATTAATTTGGATTAATTAGTTTGATGAAATTTGGATTAATTTGCTTGGCTATGTTGAATGTTGTTTTTAGTTCCTTAGTAGAGAGGAACTTGTTTGATATTTGCGTGTGTTTGTAAAATGAGAGCAGAAACCAGAGGCAAGGGAGGATAACTGGATTTGCTATGCCTGTGGATGCCACTGGTTTTAGTTAAGATGCCTTTTAATGTAAAATTTATATTAATAGTGATATTGTAGAGTTTGACCTTCAAGAAGCTCAAGTCTGTAAGCAATCATTCACTTTAATGTGTTGTAAGAGCCTTGCAGAGAATAAGAGCTTATTAAATATTTGCAGAATGAAAGTATTATGCTTTCCCTGGGTGGTATGATAGCCAGAAAGCAGTTTAGTCTAGAGGTGACATTTGAGTGAAATTGTGGTAACGTCGTGATTTTGGAATTTAAACCAGTGATTTCTAAGGGCCAACCTGAAGTTGTGAGTGCTTCCTTTCATCGTGCAGTGTGGCTATGGGACTGATGTGTGCAGCTTCTGGATTTGTTAACTATAGTCGCTCAGGTTCTCTTGAGCAATGATTTTCATTCCAGAACCGCAGTTCCCCAACCTTTTTCTTCAGATCATTGTTGAAGGGGAAACCTGTCTGCCAAGCCTGCCTCTCATGGTGACTTTATAATGGATTGACACTGCTGATTGTGTCAGAGATTCATTGAAAATTCTGACTGATAGTAAAGAGAACTTGGCAGATTTTTCTTGATTTAGGAATTTTATTTTTCCCAGGATTACCATCCTTTCCCAAACTTACTTTTGTTTTTTTTTTTTAAGCCTTCAAGAGGGGCCTCTGGTTCCAAGAGCCCTGTCTTCCCCTGGGTTGGGCTCTGGCTAGGGCTGTGGTGACTGCAGATGACATTCTCTTGACTGGATTGTTAATTTCATCATAATGACTAGAGATATTGAATTTGAAAAGTAGTGATGGGGCAGCCAGCTTTTCAAAGTGCACTCTATGACTTCCCTCCAATCCAAAGTGGAGCAGGACCCTCAAGTCACTAGTTAGACTTGTTACTGTTAAATAATCAGTTCAATTTTGGCAAAGAGCAGTCTCCCTTTCTGGTTGCCTTCCTTTATCATTCCCCCATTCCAGCAGGCCTGGAATCCATTGTACCAGCCCTCCCATTCTCCTCCACCCCACACTACTCCTCTTTAACCCCACCCCAGTTCTCCTCTACTCAACTCCAATCCACGGAGCCCAAATCTCTCAGCATTACCCACCGCTGCTCCTTATCACCAAATCTAGTGTCTGCTCTTCCCTCTCAATCTACTTGGCATCCCCACAGCCTTTGAAAGTCCAACCCTCCATTTCTTAATTTGTGCTTGCCTTTCCCCACTGAGATGTTCACATTCCATGCTCATTTCTCCTTGTGCTCTATTCTTTTCCTGGGCCATCTAAACAGCTTAATAGCTTCAAATATCACACATCCTCAGGGGTCCCAAACCTTGATATCCTGCTCAGCTCTTTCTCTTAGAAATCCATATGTCACTCCTGAATCTACCCACATCGACATACCACAAGGACTTGGTGATGGTTTTACAGCATGTTCACACATTTACTGATATTCCTTCCTCCAAAAGGTGTTATTTTCTTTTTGAGATGAACTTTCACTCTTGTTGCCCAGGCTGAAGTGCAGTGGCATGATCTTGACTCACTGCAACCTCTGCCTCTCGGGTTCAAGCGATTTTCTTGCCTCAGCCTCCCAAGTAGCTGGGATTACAGGTGCCCACCACCATGCCTGGCTAATTTTTGTATTTTTTTTTTTTTTTTTAAGTAGAGACAGGGTTTCACCATGTTGGCCAGGCCGTTTGAGAACTCCTGACCTCAGATTATCTGCCCACCTCAGCTTCCCAAAGTGCTGGGATTACAGGCGTGAGCCACCACGCCTGACCCAAAAGATGTTCTAATTCCCCTCTCCTTGAATATGGGCTGGCCTTTGTGACACATTTCTAACTAATAGAATGATACAGAGTGACACCCTGTGACTTCCAGAGCTAGGCCACAAAAAGCCGCAGGGGGGCTTGGCTGCCTCTCTTGGAACTCCTGCCTTGAGAGCCCTGGGCTAACATGTAAGAAGCCTGGGAACCCTGAGGCTGCATGCTAGAGACCAGACAGACAGAGGCAGGTGCCAGGAAACCTCAGTTGCTGGGTTTTCTTAGTGTCAGTAGCGCCTCATGTGAGCAGGTGCACCTTTAGATACCCCCAGCCTCAATCTTCAAGTCCCCCCAGCGGAGGCTGAGTGGAGCAGAGAGTAGCTGTCCCCACCAAGCCATGCCCAAACTGCAGTACTGTGACCTTAATAAATGCTGTTGTTTTAAACCACTAAGTTCTGAGAGTAGCTTGTTATGCAGCGTTGGATAACTGGAACAGACCTTAAATACGATGTACTCCCCAAACAAATGCATCATCTCCATCTCTTCATTTGCTCCTCTTTCCATATTTTCTATCTCAGTAGCTTCTCCATTCAATCTGAAAGCTTTTCTCTAGTCTTTTTCCTCAGATGACTCGAGTTCCCCTTCACTGCTCAACATCTGACTATTCCAACCCAAGGGTCTTGGAGAAATCCAGTACCCACACCCTGTGACACCCCCTGCCTGGTTTGAGGATTCATAAATGCCTTTTTGCCCTCTTATACCTCTGCATTCTTGCACATGCTGAATCTTCTTTGCAAATTTCTTTCCTTACCATTCTCTTTATTCTCTCACCACCTCAAATCACTGGAATAGGGAGGCCCAAGAAAGGCCCAAGGAGAGGGAGAGAGATAAAGGAACGGCCTGTCAGTAGAGCAGTCAGAACACACACAACATTTATTGATTAAATTTGCTGTTTTATGTGAGCATGGTTCATGGTGCATCAAAACAATTACAGTAGTAACAGGCTGGGAACAGTTGTTTACGCCTGTAATCCCAGCTACTTGGGAAGCTGAGGCAGGAGGATTGCTTGAGCCTGCTAAGTGGAGGTTGCAGTGAGCCGAGACTGTGCCACTGCACTCCAGCCTGGGTGACAGAGTGAGACCCTGTCTTAAAAAAAAAAAAAACCAACCAAAAAAACTCCAAAAAACAATTACAATAGTAGCATCAAAGGTATTTCATCATAGATCATTGTGTACATAATTTATGTATGATTTATGTCCTTTATTATATTTTGTTATGCAGGAATAATAGGAAAAAAACCCTGAAACGGATTTTCTACTTTGTTTATTTGTTAATTTCATTGCTACTTCAAAGCTAATTTAGGGTTTTTTTTTATGGCGTGTATGTCATAATTCAAAGCGTAGAAGAAACATTTTGAATTATTAATTGAGAATTTAACAAATCATGCTTTATTAGTTTAGCAATTTGAGTTTCTCTGTGTGAATTTTGGGCCAAGGAGAAACATACAGAAGCCATAGCAGCTTTCCCTTTTCTTGGTTCAAAGGTGTCATAACTTAAAAACTTATTAGAAGACGAAGAGGACATTTTCTTTCTCAATTAAAGGGAGAGGGAAGCACACAGTGAGTCAATTGCAATTCAAATCCGGTGCCATTCCAGGACGTAGACCTCTGGTCAAATTGTCATGTCCGCCTTGGACATTGTGCACATTGGCCACCAGCAAGGGTTCGACTACTGAGAGCTGCACATCTGTCCAGAGCTCGGGGAGGCTGCGGGCTGGACCTGCCTCTTCCACAGGAGTCCCGGGAGCCCTCCTGATACTCCCCACTGGGGACAACAGGGCCCCTGGCTTCTCTGTCTCTCTTGCTTCACCTGACCAAGTTGCCTGCCCATGCAGTCACCCTTTAGCTTTTGATGATAATACGTACTTTTTTAGAATGTTTCAGGTGTGTTCATTTTCCCACCAGCATTCCTACCTCGTAGCCTTATTTTGTGTACTGAACAAAAGGAAAATGTGAGTGTGTCCTTCACAGTGGGGCAGTTTCTGCTCATCCTTTTTGTAGAGGTTGGAAAAGGTGAGTAAAAGGACGCAGAGGAAGAGATGGGGATGGTATTGAAGAGTTTGAGATTGGGCCTTTGTGGTATTGAAGAGTTTGAGATTCTTAGTTGTTTTCAACCAGTACTATGTGGAAAGGAAGATATTTTATTTGGCAGTGATATTAACATGGAAGGAGTGTTTCCTAGGGCCTGGCTCCTGCCAAGCACCTGTGGGCAGCAGATACTCTATTTGCCCCTCACGTGAGCCCTGGGCAGATGTGTTTTCTTTTTCCTGTTTTACTGATGAGGGAGTTTAAAGTTTAGGGAGGTTAAGGAACTCCCTAACATCATAGAGTTTATTGCCAATACTTTGCTGCTTCTCCACAATATAGAGAGATCTTACCTTAAATGAGTTTGTTACAGATGTAAATTTGCCAAAATGGAGGTGATTTATGTAATAATACCAAGTGTCAAATGCCAGGGTTTTAGCTTTGAATTATTAACCTCTAGTAGAATGTTATGATGCCAGTGTAGCCAAAAAAGAAAAATAAAAGAGAAAAAGTCTTGCTTTTGCTGATTTTCAAAAGTGCCTGGACCCAGGAGGGGAGAAGGCAATAGCAAGATGTGGAAAGTGCTGGAAAGGAAGCATTCTGCTCATCCCTGTCCAGCCTTCTTGAGGGATCATTGCTTCCTTTGAGGAAATCGTTTTTCCTACTAAGGCAATACACTGTGCATCTTCCAAGGGAAGCCAATGGGCAGCCCACTGTGCAGACCCCATGTCTTGGAAACAACTGTGGCGCCATTAATTTCTTTTGGTTCCTGGAGCATTGCAGTCAAAAGCAGCTATACTTAATGTAGTTTGTATTTTCCTATGATTGAATAATGCTTTATCATTTTCTGTGTAAGTTGTATATAACCTTAGTGGAGAAACCTGTGAAAGCATAGAAGTAAGACATTTCTTTGTAATTAAAAAAAAAAACCCTGGTAACTTCAGTACTCTCCTCCCGCATTTGTTAGTGTAAGAGTCTTCTTTTATGTAATATACATATAAATTCAGGTTCAAATATGCTGTTGGAAACATAAACACATTCTAATGAAGGTAAAAACTAATTTTATTCATGAATGTTTTTGTGTACCCTCCCTTTCTCCCTCCCCGCCTCACGTTCCTCCTCAAGTTGTTATTCAGGTTCTTAATCACAAGCATTTACTTGCCACATAGGCCTGTCTTTGGCAGGCTTGTCAATTTCGTCAATTTGAAGGAAACCTGAGACGTGCTTGTGCCTGACATCTTTTAAAAAAAAATTTTTTGAGACAAGTCTCATGCTTTCTCCCAGGCTGTAGTGAAGTGGCGCAATCTCAGCTATTGCCACCTCTGCCCCCTGGATTCAAGTGTTTCTCTTGCCTTAGCCTCCCCAGTAGCTGGGATTATAGGCGCCCACCACCACGCCCCGCTCATTTTTGTGTTTTTAGTAGGGACAGGGTTTCACCCTGTTGGCCAGGCTGGTCTCAGACTCCTGACTTCAGGTGATCCACCCCCGCCTTGGTCTCCCAATCCTAGGATTATAGGCGTGAGCCACCACGCCCAGCTGCCTGACATCTTTCATGTGAGAGATCTTCTTTAGAACAGGACTCACGAATTACAGTTTTGGATATTAAATGTAGTGGGTGTTTTTTTGTTGTTGTTGTTGGAAATGAGTGTTGTGGAGGAAGGGTGTTTTCACCATAGTATTTCACACCTCCTTTGGTGCTGCAGGTGGAGTTTGCTTCTGCCCATGTGATTCTGTCAGTTACTATCGAGGGCTGACCTTGCTTCTCCATCCTCCTGCTGAGGATATGGCTGGCCTCTCTCTCAGGTCAGCTCTCTACCTCTGGGTAGGAAAAGGTATTGAAGATTCATCTCCTGCTCCTGGGGTGGGGGACATGAAAGGCAGGTCTGATCTTCTTCCTTTCTCGAGCTGTTACTGGCTATTCAGAGAAGTCTGTTCTAGAAGGTGCATCTAAAGCCTGGGTGTTGCCTTTCTAGCCTTGCAGTATTCTATTTTTGAAGTGATAGAGAGGTGCAGGGCCCTTGTTTATATTGAAAGCTGCTTACCAGGAAGTACTTAGGTCACTTCTGACAGAAATCAACGTAAGTGCAATTAACATCCATTGACTTACTTTTAACTTAGCTTGCTTCCTAATTCATTTAGCAATGGATATACTACAAAGTGACCTTGTAATATGACTTAACACCTGTCAAAAGACAAAATCATGACAAATTTAGTTATAGATCTAATTGGTGTTTACTCATAATTTGGGATGCAGGCAGCCTCCATTCTATAAAAGAGACTGAGAGCTCCCACTGGGCAATGTCGGAACAGTGCCTTTTATAAAGGAACAAGGAAACAAAGAAACAGAACAATAGAAAAACAAGCTGATTGGTTAGCAACAAGTTACTTGAGGTTACTTTTTTATAAGGGTTAAAGCAGAAGAGACTTTCTTGTTATGCTGATTCTTGTAGACTGGAATCTCCTGTTTCCAGAAAAATAAACTGGTCTTTTTTGAGGATCTGCTGCTTCTTTAAAGTTTCAGAGTCTCAATACGATTATGCGGCAGTTAGCATGAGTGACTCTGGTTTGGTCTGGCTGTTGGGGCCTAGTGCAGGAGCTTAGTCCAGAAACAGTAACCTCCCATAATTTTTGTTTAATACGCTTTAAAAATCACTTTGGCTGTTCAAGTTTTAAGTCTATTCTTTTTAGAGGTAAAGTATACTTTTATTGTTTCTCTTTCTCATTGTTATAGTCTATTCTCACACTGCTAATAAAGACCTACCCGAGACTGGATAATTTATAAAGGCAAGATGTTTAGTTGACTTACAAATCCACATGGCTAGGGAAGCCTCACAATCATGACAGAAGGTAAATGAGGAGCTAAGTCACGTCTTACATGGTGACAGGCGGGAGAGAGTGTATGCAGGGGAACTCCCCTTTATAAAACCATCAGATCTCATAAGACTTATTCACTATCACGAGGACAGCACAAGAAAGACCTGCCTGCATGATTCAATTACCTCCTACCAGATCCCTCCCACGATGCGTGGGAATTATGGGAGCTATAATTCAAGATGAGATTTGGGTGGGGACATAGCCAAACCATACCATTCTTTTCCTGGCCCCTCCCAAATCTCATGTCCTCACATTGCGAAGCCAATCATGCCTTCCAGCAGTCACCCAAAGTCTTATTTCAGCATTAACTCAAAAGTCCGCAGTCTGAAGTCTCATCTGAGACAAGGCAAGTCCCTTCCACCTATGAGCCTGTAAAATCAAAAGCAAGTTAGTTACTTCCTAGATACAATGGGAGTACAGGCATAGGGTAAATACAGCCATTCCAAATGGGAGAAATTGACCAAAACAAAGGGACTACAGGTCCCATGCAAGTCCAAAATCCAGCAGGACAGTCAGATCTTAAAGCTTCAAAATGATCTCCTTTGACTCCATGTCTCGCATCCAGGTTACACTGATGCAAGAGGTGGGTTCCCGTGGTCGTGGGTAGCTCCACCCCTGTGGCCTTGCAGGTACAGCCTCCCTCCCAGCTGCTTTCATAGCGTGGTGTTGAGTGTCTGTGGCTTTTCCAGGTGCACAGTGCAAGCTGTTGGTGGATCTACTATTTTGGGGTCTGGAGGATGATGGCTCTCTTGTCACAGCTCCACTAGGCTCCCAGTGGGGACTCTGATAGGGGTTCCAGCCCTACATTTCCCTTCTGTCCTGCCCTAGCAGAGGTTCTCCATGAGGGCCCTGCCCCTGCAGCTAACTTCTGCCTGGAGATTCAGGCGTTTCCATACATCCTCTGAAATCTAGGTGCAGGTTCCCAAACTGCAGTTCTTGACTTCTGTGCACCCATAGGCTCAATACCATGTGGAAGCTGTCAAGGCTTGAGGCTTGTACCCTTTGAAGCCATGAGCTGAGCTGTACCTTGGCCCTTTTTAGCCATGACTGGAGCAGCTGGGACACAGGGCACCAGGTCCCCAGGCTGCACATAGCAGGGGGCTGGACCTGGCCCAGGAAACCATTTTTGCCTCCTAGGCCTCCAGGCTTCTGATGGGAGGGGCTGCTGTGAGGGTTTCTGACATTCCCAGGAGACATTTGCCTCATTGTCTTTACGTTTGTCTAACATTTGTCTCCTCGTTATTTGTACAAATTTCTGCAGCCAGCTTGACTTTCTCCTGAGAAAATGGATTTTTCTTTTCTACTGCAAGTTTTCCAAACTTTTGTGCTCTACTTCCTCTTGAATGCTTTGCCACTTAGAAATTTCTTCTGCGAGATACCCCAAATCATCTCTCTGAAGTTCAAAGTTCTGCCGTTATCTCTAGCACAGGGGCAAAAAGCCACCAGTCTCTTTGCTAAAGCACAGCAAGAGTAATCTTTGCTCCAGTTCCCAACAAGTTCCTCACCTCCATCTGAAACCATGTCAGCCTGGACTTTATTGTCCATATCACTATCAGCATTTTTATTAAAGGCATTCAACAAACCTTCCCGCATTTTCCTGTCTTCTTCTGAGCCCTCCAAACTGTTCCGGCCTCTTTTACCCAGTTCCAAAGTTGCTTCCACATTTTTGGGTGTCTTTACAGCAGCACCCCACCATACCAAGTGCCAATTCACTCTATTAGTCCGTTCTCACACTGCTAAAAAAGACATAACAGAGACTGAGTCATTTATAAAGGAAAGAGGCTTAACTGACTCATAGTTCCACGTGGCTGGGGAGTCCTCACAGTCATGGTGGAAGGCAAATGAGCAAAGTCATGTCTTTCATGGTGACAGGCAAGGAGAGCGTGTGCAGGGGAACTGCCCTTATAAAATATTTATAAAACCATCAGATCTCATGAGACTTACTACCACAAGAACAGCATTGGAAAGACCCACCCCCTGATTTAATTACCTCCTGCCAGGTCCCTCCCACAACATATGGGAATTATGGGAGCTGCACAGTTCAACATGAGATTTTAGTGGGGACCCAGCCAAACTGTATCACCCATGTAGTGGCAAATCTTTTTTTGTTTAATAATTGGATATTTCTTTTATATGAGGTTATGGCAACACTTTTTGCTTCATCTTCTTTGGCTAAAGAACTTAAGCTTCTTAATGGATATGGCTAAAATTTGACCTTTTTAAAGGAAGAAAAAAAATAGGCTGAATAGTGGGCAGTGAGCAGAACTGTATTTGCTTTCAGGTTAAAAAAAGAAATTATTTTTCTCTATACAATGGAGAAACATGGCCCAGAAAGTTGAATGGCATACAGCTGTTTCTTTGTAGTTCTTCAGTAACTTCGTGGGCTTTTGCTTGTATCAAAATATAAGTGGGATATGATGACCTCCAGAATCCAAGAGAATAAAGCTTGAAATTGGAGTAACTGATGTTTTCCAAACCCCACAGTGAGAATGTGCTTTTATTTAGCATTTTCTTGTCAGTGAAATCTGAAGAGGGGTTGTTACAGAGAGCAAAAATTTTACTTGATCTTTTATCAGAAAGTCAAAGAATATCCAGGCTGTTTTAGATATCGGCTTTTAAAACTGTTGTACCATATGTGTCAAGGGTGATGCCACACACTGTTGACATCAAATCCACTAAAATCTCACTTAAAAACAATTGAGGGCTGGGTGTGGTGGCTCTTGAGTGTAATCCCAGCACTTTGGGAGGCCAAGGCAGGAGGATTGCTTGATCCCAAGAGTTTAAGACCAGCCTGGGCCACATAGGGAGATTCTATCTGTACATATACACATACGAAATTAACCAGGCATGGAGGTGCACGTGTAATCCCAGCTACTTAGGAGGCTGAGGTTGAGGCTTCAGTGAGCTGTGATGGTGCCTCTGTATTCCAGCCTGGGTGACAGAATGAGACCCTGTCTCAAAAAAAAAAAAAAAAAAATTAGAAGTGGAAAATTTGTAAGTTTTAACAAAGTACTACTTATATTTTAGCTCTGGTTTAGAACATGACTTATAGCAATAGTAGGGAGATTAATAAGGTTACCTCTTATGGCAATCTCGCAACTGAAAATTGAGTATAGTTATCTTATTTTTAGATTTATAGATTTCTATAAACCTTATTTTAAAGTGAGTTCCTAACTACTCTCGCGGTGTTTATTATCTTCACAAGCATTGTCAGTAATGGTTGATTTCACTTCTGATTATGAAGTTAATGGGAAATAAAGTACAGGAGTGTGTGTGTGTGTGTGTGTGTGTGTGTGTGCGCGCGCGCGCATTTTCTAGGCCCCACTGTCTTGCAGAGGCTTACTTAGGGCTAGATTATAGTGGCTAGAGGGCCTCAGTAAGGTTTGTTCCATAGGTCTCAGAGCTCCCTTTCTGGTCGCCTTTGCCTGCTGCCCTGCTCAACAACCTCTGCAAATGTAAGGATGATGGGGGGCTGGGAGCTGGGGTGGCTGCTGCTGCCACATGTAGTGCTAAAGAATCAACAAAAGAGGACAACAAAAGACTACGTAAAAAGTCTGGCTTTCCCAAACAAGGTCCTTATTGTTCTTTTTCATCCTTTGGTAGCTAGCTGTCCTTCCTGCTAGTGCTGACTGTCATGTACTCTCTCTCCACAGGAGTCATCAGTAAGACCAGCCAACCTCTGTGGAGAGTTTTGGAGTAAAACTCTGAGTGGATGTGTTTTTTTGTGCTTTTTGTGACCGACAGTGTTTCAGCAGCTCTTAAGGAACTTCATTCTCGCATTCCGTCAGCAAGGTCCCCGTTTCCTTTGCTGAGAGGCATGGTTAACCATTTCCCCAGGCTCCTCCCTAGCACCTGCAGTGTCGTAAAAAAGGTGCTTTTAACTTCCAGGAGCAACGCATGAACACGAGTATAGATAAAGATAGATGAGAGTATAGATAGAGAGTTGTGCAGGGACCTCATCTGATGCGAGTTTGGCCAACCTTTTCTTAGAGATTTTTATGCCTGCCCATGTAGGCTAGTGGTTCTCAGGCTTGTTAAAACAAGACCTCACACTCTCAGAGGCCTTGTTAAAACAGACTGCTGACCCCACCCGCAGAGTTCTGGTTCAGTAGGTCTGCGGTGAGACCTAAGAATTTGCATTTTTAGCAGGTTCACAGGTGATGCTGATGCTGCTGGTTTATGGATGACATTTGGGAATCCTATAAAGAATGGGATTTTTGTGGGTGCCTTTTAAAAAATCAAATGCTGTCATGCTGTGTTTTTGTGTTCTTCATCAGCTCCACGTCATGGAGCACTTTCTGTGGTAGTACATATTGATCACTTCTTTAATTTTAACTGCTGCATAGTGTACCGGGGTTTAAATCTGCCTTAATTCTATTAATGGATATTTGGTTATTTCTAGTATTTTTTGTTAACTATTATAAATAAATCCTGCATTGAACATCTTTGTTTATTCTTCCTGTATGCAGGCCATGTTTGTCTAGGGTAATATGGAGGAGTGAAATTGCTGAACATGTGCATTTGTTGTTTTATTTCTGTTTTAGTAGATAATGGCACCATCACTCAATGATATTCACCACATTAGTGCCCAGCCTTGGGTAGTTTGTCTTATTCTCTGGCTAAGTTGAGGCTAACCCAGAGTTGCTAGGAAAATCATAAATGTGCTTACTAGACTTTTTATAAATTGAACCTGAAATGGGCTTTGGGCTGCTAGCCAGTTTTTCTTTTTCTTTTTTTTGTTTTAAAACTGAAAAGCATTTATTCAAGAAAAACTACTGAATCTCAGTAAAAACAGTGGGATCTTTTTCTAAGTCTTTTGTAGACTACCTAAAAGCAGTGATAGTCACCTGTTTCTTTCCCCCACCAGCACACCTGATGAATAAGAATTGCCCTTGGCAACAGTGGCTCACTTAGGTGACCATCCAGGGGTTATACGTCCAAGTATATTTTTTTATATGACTTAGGTGCTAGACTCTTCCAATCTGGATGTTCTTACCTCGTGTTAGATTCCGTGTATGGATAGCCAAATACAGCATTCTTTGTTCCCTCTACCTTCTAAACCAGTTTGTCCTGTTTCTGTTCTGGGCAGTGATATGTGTTAGGTGAGTTGGGCTGCAGGAAGGGCAAGTGGGTGTTACATCCTAGCGTTACCCTTTTTAATTTTTTGGAATTCATGGAATGGTAAAATTAAAATTGGGTGGGGGAGAGCTCACACTGAGTTGTCCATTCCTTGTTTGGCTAAGTCGTTAAAATCAACTAACAAAAAAAAACCAACATGTTTTTATAGATTGTGAGATTTTAAACACTCTTCTCCCCATCCAAAAAATCAGGAAAAACATTTTAAAATAAAGGGTGTTACTTTTTAGTTTCAGGAACATTGTGGGTTTTTTTTCCCTTCTTTTGTCTGAGGCAAGTGAAAATGCTGCTATCGTCGAGTTGCCCTAGGTTGTAGAGAAACTGAGTCATTTCTTGAATAAAACATTTGATGTCTATATTACATTTTCCTAATTAGTTTCCTATTAGTTTGTCCTACTGCTGATGATGTTCCTCTGTAAATAGTAACTTCTGGGGCATGAGGTGGGCCTGGAATGTGCAGCACTCCTGAAAGAAGAAAAATTCGTATGATTCTTAAAGTCACCCATTCCCATTCCCTGAATACCTGCTGTGTGCCTAGCACTGAGCTGAGTCCTGAACACAGAGAAGTAGGGGAAGGCGTTCTTGCATTTCAGCTGCTTCTTCATAGTTCAGCTTCTTCAGTAGCACATAGGGAATTTTCCCATGAAAATGTGTTCCAACCTTTTGTGGTGCAGCTGCCGTGCCAGCTCAAAGATCACTTGCCATCCTAATCTTCACATAGATTCATCATTTCTGGCCACATGCTGGGGTTAAGCAAGATTACTGTTCTATCCCTAAGCCTCCTGGGAGAATCTGCTTTTCACTTAGCTGTTCATGCAGGGCAGAGTAAAGCAAAGAAATTCTTTCTCTTGTAAGGAAACTTTGATATGTTACCTACTTCTGTGCTTCTGCTTTGGGATGTGAAAATACTTTACTAAATGGCAACAACATTTGCACCAATTTTTAACACCAGTGCTTCCCAGGTAAAGAGTGACCCTCCAGGAGCTCTTTGGCTGAGCCTGAGTTAGTTGCTCATTTTGAACCTCATGTGGTGTGTATAAATGAATTAAAAAATAACCCACAGAGTAACTCATTATAATTTTAATTCTTTCCACACAAAACCAAGATATAAGGGCTTATTAGGCTTTAAATAGATACTGTGCTTATTAGATTTTTTTTTTTGGGTTATTACTAACTGGGCAAGGTGCTGCAGGGAATGAGATGACCTAAAAATTTAGACAATCTTTAAGTTTGGTCGGAATGCACACTGAATGCCCTGTAAAAAATGCATGTGAGAAGCCATGTCAAGGAGACGGTCCAACACCTGCCCAGCCCAAAGAACTGTGTGGTCTCTCTTTCTGGGTGTATTTCAGTGACTCTAAGAAAAGGTGTTTTTGAAGGAGGGATGGGGGCTGTGAGTTGTGTGTGCCTCCCATTAACTTCCCCGAGAAGACCATTATTCAGAAACCGAATTAATATTTAACGTAAGAGGAGGCGTCTATCTGACATCTTTCGTAGCGCTGAAGGGCTTGCTGCAGTTGCTATGGGGAGGTAGGTGCTGGCTCAGCTGTGTGACAAAGACCAGCCCTTCAGGAACAGGAGCAGGATCGAAAGGTCATTTAACCTCAGCTGGAAGGGCCCAGTTGGTTTTGATGAGTATTGATCAGTTTCTTTATGGGATCTTCCATATGATGTGTAACGTTTTTAATTGTTCAGTGTTTTCTTAGGCATTATTTTATTTTGTCAGAATTTGGCTTCTAATTGCAAAATCCTAGCCTTGTATGTTGGTAATATTAAAATCTAATTTACATATTAATTGCAATATTATCATGATATTCTTCACAGTAGGAAAAAGAACAAAATATTATGATACACGTGATATTACAAAACATTACACAAATTTTTCCTGACAGAGATTACTTTCTTTTGAAGAAGGTAAAAGCTCTGGTTGATTCTGATTATACCTTCAACAGTTTTAGAAGCTGATTACAAAATTTGTCATATAAAATTAAAATTTTGGTTGTATAAGAGGTAGCTTATGGGGAAACAAATTTAAATTGTAGAATATTTCACATGGATTTCACCTTACAGATTCACCAACAAATGAACTAATGTGACTTTTGTGATCGTTTAAAATGTTAATCTTTATATTTCATGAACATTATAAGAACCTAAATGGCATTTTTCTGAAAAGTATTTTGCATCTTTGTCTGCTTTGATGTTTAATATGGTGGAAAGTACTAGAATCTTAATAAATATTTAGCTGCCTGTTGAAATGAAACTGCCCAATCATTAGTAACTTTCTTTTCTTTCTTTTTTTTTTTTGATATGAAGTTATCCAGGCTAGAGTGCTGTGGCAGGATCTTGGCTCACTGCAACCTCCACATCCCAAGTTCAAGAAATTCTCCTGCCTCAGCCTCCTGACTAGCTGGGATTACAGACACATAACACCATGCCCAGCTGATATTTTTTATATTTTTAGTAGAGACAGAGTTTCACCATGTTGGCCAGGCTGGTCTCGAACTCCTGACCTCAGGTGATTCACTCACCTCAGCCTTCCAAAGTGCTGGGATTACAGGTGTGAGACACCATGCCCAGGCTGTTTCTGCTTTCTTAGTTCCCTGAGTTAGGGTTATGTGATACTAAGTTCTAGAAATGATAATTTTTGGTTGATTGATTGGTTGGTCGCTTTTAAAATGATGGACATTTTGTTAAACTATGAAGCTTAAAAAAAGAAAGAAATGAGTCCATGGCTCCTGCACATAAGGAAGGTGTAGATAGCTGGTGGATGCTAGCATGTAAGTTAGCTATGGTAAGCTATTAATATATAGGGTGATGCTATGTATAATTAGCTCACTGTGGGTGGCTTCCTGCCAAGTTTAAATGAGTTTTGGTCAAAGAGAAATGTATGTCCCAAAGGAGCCAAACTTTTAATTGGGGTTATGCGTAAGTCTATCAGTGAAGTGAGAAATGTGTTTTCAACTCCGGAGCCTCATTTGGGATTGGTAGCAGTAAAGGCAAATGGAGATGACTTGACTTTGGGACCTCATGTTAGGTCCTCATGTTAGGTCCCATTCTGGATACAACTTTTCGAAGCCTGGTTCCAGAGAGGGGAAAAGAAGTGAGTGATTTGACAAGCATCGTTCTTGGTGTTATATACAAACTCCTAGATTGATCGCATTTCATCTTTTCAACAACTGCCTTAATACTTCATAGTAATTTTCAGATGGGAGATGTGAGAGTCCACAAAGTAGGTACTTTCCTCCTAGTTTTTATGGTTCATAGTGGAGTCAAGATACAGACACCATCTATTTGATTCCTAAATTCATGCTCTGTGACTGTGACCACCAGCTGCTTGAAGACATAGCAGCTGACTTGGAGGGTGTTGCTCTGCTGCTTGGTGAACTACCTACCTTTACCTCACTTCCCCTGAGTGTGTGCACCCTTGTGTGCACATAAGGATATACATGAATGTGTGTGCAAGGTCCTAGCTCTTGCTGGATTCTGGTCACAGCAGTCAGCAGTGTCATCAAGGCAAAGTTTCTATAGATGATTCCTCCTTCCCTATTCTCTTTTAATAGGACTGTAAGGGTAAGGGGAAGTGTAGGGTAGGGAAGGGAAGGTTGAGTTCTGCCAGGACCAGTCGGATTGTGCTTTTTTTTTTGAGAGAGTCTTGCTCTGTCACCCAGGATGGAGTGCAGTAGCGTGATCTCCACTCACTGCAACCTCTACCTCTGGGGTTCAAGCAGTTCTTGTGCCTCAGCCTCCTGAGTTGCTCGGACTACAGGTTCATGCCACCACACTTGGCTCATTTTTATACTTTTGGTAGAGACAGGGTTTTGCCTTGTTGGCCAGGCTGGTCTCAAACTCCTGGCCTCCCAAAGTGCTGAGATTAAAGGCATGAGCCACCGCACCCAGCCTGATTGTACTTTTTCTCTTCCCCTTTTCTCTGACCCACTTCATTTTCCAGTTATGGTCCTTGCCAAGAAAAGGACTCTCCACAGTTAATCACGCCTTTATTACTGTGGACCAGCCCAACCTTAACTTAATGTCCAACAGTATCACTTCCCAGTTTTTTCTGTACACAGGTGTGTGATGGATGAGACTCCCTGATATGACTAGGCTAAGTGCTCTCAATGAAAAGATACAAACCCAATTTGTGCCTTAGGGAGCTCATGGTTAGTACGGGATGCGGGCGTATGAGCCTTAATTGCAACACATAACAGAATAACGTCACTGTTAGAGATGACCCATGCCATTTACGAGAAAGACATGATTCTGGTGAGTGAGATTCCAAAGCATTTTCGTAAAAGACAAGCCACTTTCCTTGGATCTCAACTTTGAGAATTTTGATAGATAGGCCTATGGAAGAACATTCCAGATAAAAATGGTATGGCTATTATCTTAGTATCTATTGCTACATATTATCCCAAAAATTAGCAGCTTAGTTAAAAAAAAAAAAAGCATTATCTCCCAGTTTCTGCGGGTCAGGAGTCTGGGACTGGCCAGCAAAGTGGTTCTGGCTCTGGGTCTTCCATGACGTCGCAGTATTGCTGTTGGCTGGGCATCTCAGGGCTGGAGATTTGCTTCCATGCTCAACCTGGGTGGTCGTTGGCAGCAGGTGCCAGTTCCTCACCCCAGAGACCTCTCCATGAGGCTGCTCATGACATGGTTTCCCTTGAAGCAAATGATGCACGAGAAAGAGAACCCAAGAGCTGTATTATTCTATTGGTCACAGAGACCAACCCTGGTGACATGTGGAAGGGGCCTACACAGAGGTGTGAATGCCAGTGATATTGGGGGCCATAGAGATGACCCACTGTGTAATGAGTGAGAAAAGGTACTGGGCATCTATAGCAGGAATTTAGGGGATGAGGAGTAATGTCTGGGAGGTGATGCTGATGTGTCGTGAGTTCTGTGGAGTATGAATGTGATGTGGGATTAGCCTCCAAACAGCTTAGTCTACCAGTGGAGTTCCATTTTCTATGCAGCTGTGGAAACTGACACATGCACAGAGGCACAGATGATCCACATGTTGCTACCACTGGGTGGTGTGGTTCATCCATGCCTCATAATGCCTTAGATTGCCATGATTGATCCTCTTTCTACACACAGACACACACAGACACACAGACACACAGACACACACACACACACACACGAGTTGTATTGCCCCTGAAAATGCTCCTCCTGGTCTGTTCTTCCTGCCTGTATGACAGAACTTCCTGAGATTGTTGAGTTTAGGGTTAAATCTAATCTGAGGTGACCCGCTAGGTAGTGTGGTAGTGTTGACCTCCTCCTCATTTTCCTGTTGCTGAGTGGTGCAGGAGTGGAAGCTGGTGGAATAGTTTCCTAGAGTGCAGTGCAGCTAACCCTTTTATTTGCATTGTATTGTTTGGAATTTGTTACCACGTGCAACCAATTCATATAAAAATAGATTACATGTGGGAGTTGTATTCGTGTGTGTGTGGTGTGCATCCAAGTCAGTGTTAATTTTAAGTGAGTGTCTGCACTCTGGGTATTTTTTTGTAGCTACAAGAAAGCCTTAACCATTGTTACTTACAATGGATTACTTTTCAAAAGTTGTTTAATCTCTTTTAGACCATTAATGGCTTGGAGACTAGTAAGCCAAACCATTAAATGCCACTTTATGTCTGAAAAAAGAGTTAATGTTCCTGGAAAAAGCGAGCTGTTTTCTCTGGTTAACAAGGTGGAGCTGTGTTCCCAGTGGTTCAGGTTCTAGTAAGACTTGATGAAAAAACAAAAAAACAAACAAAAAAAGACTTGATGAATCAGAAATGACGTTATCCTGGAGACAATTGTGGAATAACTAGAATTTTACCTCATTTTAATTAAAAAATTTTAACTCGAACCTGCCTTCCCAGGCGTTTGGGGAAGGCACAGGTAGGTCTCCTTGCCAGTGAGGCTACTCTATTCACTTTTAGGGGTGACCTCAGGAGAACCCAGGACTTGGGCTTTAGTGAGGTCTCACGTTCTCACCACTAAACAAAGAGAAATCATTTATTTATACAGGGCATCGAACTAGCATCTGTGTGTCACAGCTGGACTGGTGCTGAAAAAATCACCAGGGCCTTCGCATAAAACAAAGGCTGCTTTGTTGTGTTGAGAGCATAAATAGGCTTCTTTTCTTTTTTCAGTCAGATATGAAATTAGAGTTGCTTACTGCTAACATGGAGCTTGCTGGATTGAACTGTCTTGCTTGCTTCTGCCAGATAACCGGAAGAGCCGGGTGGGGTCCCCTGGCTGGGTGACTGGGAGTCAGATGTCCCCCCGAACTTCAGAGCTCCCCATTTGTAAATGTCTTGTATTCCTGTCGAGATGGTTAGGAAGATTGAAAAATGCCATTATATTATATTTGATTTTGATAATGACACTTAACATGAGATCTATCCTCTTAGCAAATTTTTGGGTGTATAATGCAGTGTTGTTAGCTATAACGTTCGAGTGCATTGTGCATTGGGAGGTGCTATCCAAATGCAACCCTCCCCTGCCTCCCCTTCTTTACTGCTACTGCTACTTGTTATTTTCATGCTTGTGCTGAATTTTTCCCCAAGGGGAATCTTTACCTCTGCCCTTGAAGTTGCATGTGCCCCACAGTGGGTAATTATTAACTGTATTAATCTGGACCATATGCTGTACAGTCTTTGGATAGCCTGGGCAGTTTATAGTTCTAAATGTTTTAAAAGTTTGCAAGTCTAAAACTCTGAAAAAAATTTTTTTCAGAAAAATACTAGCCTAAACTGCTGATAGGTATGGGTTTCTTTTTGGAGTAATGAAAATTAGATTGTGATGATGTTTGCACAACTCTGTGAATATACGAAAAACCAGTGAATCATACTCTTTATTAAAAAATAGTGAATTTTATGATATGTGAATTATTTCTCAAGCTGCCATTAGAAGCAAAACACTGTCCTAATTGTTGCTGTAAAAATACTCTTATTTTCTCCCCTCCCTGCCAGTGTCTTAGGCATAGCAGTCATTCAGTAAATACAGGTGTCTGAGTACTGAATAATATAGTCGAAGTAATCCAAATGGCACAAATAGATGAGAGTGGAAGTGGGGGCTGCAGTATCAGTTGTAGAAATCTAGCGGGAGGGAGGCTCATGGGGTGTCCGAGACGGAGGCTCATGTGTCAGTGGAGAGGCTCTGGAGGAAGAAAGACCCCACTAGCAGGAGAGGCTCTGGGTGGGCAGGGCTGCCATGATCCTGGAAATGGGTCACCTGAGTGGCTCATGTTTGAAAGTTGGGAATACTAATAATTTATGGTCCAAATTCTGGTTACCTTAGCCTTGTAAATCAGGAAGCCGTCTGATGACAGAGTGAGCCTGAGGTGGGCAGGGGAGGAAGTGGTGAGCCACAAATTCTCAATTTTTAGAGAGCCTGTGTCCTTGAGTAGCAAGGTGAAGGCTCAATTAGGAACCAAAGACAAAAATGAGCAGAGGTAGAACCCAGGCGTGGATCTGAACAGTTGTTAAAAGCCTGGTTATAAGATTTGGGAGTGTGGTGTTCAGCCACCTTTTGGGATTCAATTTTAGTTTTTTATTTGCATATTCTTTTTCTTTTTTTATAAATCTCTATGAGGACTACATTTTCAGTTTCCTAGATGCATATAGTCCTGTACTCAGATATAATGTATCTAATGCCTTTCCAGATTTATAATTGCAAACCATAAGCCACTTTGAGTTTTGTTCCAGTACTTGCCAAAGCAGACGACTAAATCATAAGAACCCCATTTTCCTCCTAAGAGGGTGTTCAAATTCTCTTCCTGCTGGATTTAATGAAATCAGATTTCACATGGAAGATTCTGTCACTTGGCATCTTATTGTCAAAGACAGGCACCTTTTTAACATAGACTTCTACTGAGAAATAATTAATTAGAGACAGGGTCTCATTTTGTCACCCAGGCTGCAGTGCAGTAGTGCTATCATGACTTGCTTCAGCATTGAACTTCTGGGCTCTAGTGATCCTCCTGCCTCAGCCTCCCAAAGTGCTGGAATTACAGGCATGAGCCACCCTGCCTCGCTGAAATGTTTAAATTCTGAAGGACCAAGCTATCCCCTTCTCAAAGAACAATATGAACTAGTATCATCGTAAACCTGATACTGCTGTGAGTCCTACTCCTGAGGGCTTCCACCCACCTTATTTTCATACTTATGAAAAATAATGTTCAAGGTAAAATGAATCCAAACAGATTGCAATTAAAACTCAAATTCTCTTAGCCTAGACCCATTTCTCCCAGAGCAGCTGTTATGATCAGCCTGTGGGTGTCCTTCTAGAAATATAGGCAGGTAATGTATGCAATCACTTTAAAAATTCAGATGGGAACATGTCATACACATTATTCTGTACTTTGCTTGTTTTAACTGACATGTATCTTGGATATTTTAAAAAATTTAACACATATAGCTCTTTTCCATTTTTTTTTAAAAAAAAAGCTTTATTGAGTATAATTTGCTGTAATCGCCATATAATTTGCCTTAAAATTTGCTTGTTTTAAATGTACAGTTCAGTAATTTCTAGTAAACTTAGAGTTGTGCAGTGATCACCACAATCTGTTTTTAGAAAATTTTCATCACCCTGTGCCTATTTACAGCCAGTCCACATCCGTGCCCCCAGGCAAACACTAATCTACTTTGTTTCTGTAGATTGATTTTATTACTCTTTTTAATCGTAAACTGTGGTCAGTTTTGGAAAAGTACAAAAATGTATTTAATTGAGCTTTATCTAAGCACATTTAGTTTTTGCTGATGTTTTATTTTACTGCCTGCCTACTTTTTCAAAAAACTGGACAAGATTGAAATTTTGCCTTTGAGCCATACTTTTTAAGAGTGACAGGGAGTTTTAGCTGGAGTTGTTTGTGGATTTTCCAGTCATTACCTGTGGAACTAGAATAAGAATTTTGGGGCCTGGATAATTATTTACATTTGAAGAGAAACTGCCTGAGGTCGTTCTTGGTTAGATGGAAGCTCCAGCATCTAATGTGTATTTTATGGATGTGGGTGAAGTGGAACTAACTATTTACACATGATTGGGGTAAAGGGGGATTTATTATTTCAGTTTTTTGCATTTGTCTCTAGGAAGATTTTAGGAGCTGCTGAGCATTCAGAAGTATGTGTTAGGATATATTCTCCAAACTCTTTCTTGGGACCTGTTATTGGGGTGTGGATTTTGACTAGCTGTTTTTTTTTTTTTTTTTTTTAAAGAACAAAGTAGTAGAACAGTATGAGACCAAAATGCCCTGCATGTTCTAATAGTGAGCATTGTTTTCTTAAATGTCAACTTTTGTTTAAATGTGTGTGCGCGCCTGTGCTTTTTATGTAGTAATTATCAGAAATGTTGGAAAACCAGTTCCTTAAGAGTAATGGCGTATTCCGGCTTCCTCTTCTTCTGAGCTCTAACTCTCCTGGGGGCAAGTAGGCTGGGGCAGGTAGAGTGAGAAGACTCAGGTATTTGCTGAGATAAAACTTAGTTGACATTGGCTGGGGTAGTGAGCCAATTGTCTTGGGAAGTGGGAGGTGAAAATGAAACTCCTGTGACCACTTTTCTCTTATCAAAAATAATGAATTGTTTCAAATGTTCTAAACAAGGAGGCTTTGGATAGATTTTAGTCAGCTTGTTAGCTATTCAATCCTGGCATTTTTGACAACAACAATGTGTACATCTAGACTAGGGAGAAGTTTACAATGAAATTCATTGGGTCTTGTGGTTGGAAGTAACCTGAAGGAATATCTCTGCAAGTTTCCATCTTGCCTGTGCATCCCTTCTGTAATACCTGTGCTGGACACTTCAGCATCTGCACTTGCATATATCTGCTGGAAGGGACTTCATTAACTCTCTAGGCATCCCATTTCTTCTTCAGCTTCTTCATGTTGAAACCTTCAGGCTTCATATGTCTCTGGTTTTGGATTGGCATTAGTTATCTATTGCTGTGTAACAAATTACCTCATCATTTAGGGACTTAAGGCAGCAGATACTTATTATCTCAGGAACAAGTCAGGAGCCTTGGAGCAGCTCATCTGGGTGGTGTGGCTCAGCACCTTTGGCGGGACTGTGGTCAAATTGACCGTAGGGGCTGTTGGCATTTGGAGGCTGAATGGACTAAAGGATCCACTTTCTACACAGCTCCTGCACACAGTTATTGGCAGGAGGCCTCAGTTCCTACTGTGTATACTTCCACGAGGAGCTGCCTATCTTCATGACACATACTCTCTTGGATCAGAAAGGAGACATTGGTAACGCCAAAGATACTCCTTTGCTCCCTTTACAAGTGGGCACAGATACTGTTCTTTTGCCACCAGCTCTAGAAGGAAACATGCAGAGATGTCTGAAGGCAAGAAGACAGTGGCCTGCATGACTTAGAGGGAGCTTTTCTCAACTGTAAGTCAGAGATAATAATTGATGTCATGCCTAATTCATAGGATTATTGTGTGACTCAAATGAGATAAGCATTAAAGACATTGGAAACTTTAAGTACTACATGAATGTTTTCTTTTGGGGCAAACCATTTTCCTCTTGTAAAGGTGAGCTCAGGGACATATCTCTCCTCCATCCCTATACTGTCAATTTTAAATGATTGCAGTGCCCTTCATAGGGTTGGGTAAAGACCAAGATAGAGAATACGTAGCTAATGTAGCACGGTGCCCAGCACATAGTAAGCATTCAGTTAACAGCTACAATTACTGGTTTTGACATAGATATGCCAGGCACTAAAGAAAACTAATTGGTGAATGGAATAACCACTGCTCCTAAGCTGTGACCATGGATTAGAATCACCGTGTCTACCATGTCACGGACTGTACAGAATGCTGTATATGAAAAAATGGTTTATATTGTTATTTTCTATATTTGAATGACATTTCTAATCTGAATTTCAACCATGATTTCTGGTCCTCTGTATCTTCTTCTTCTTCTGACTTAGTACAATATAAACTTCATCCTTTAAAAAAAAAAGTGACCATATTATTGTTCCTTGGGGTATTTCCCAAGGGGGATATACCTATCCCCAAGAAGGTTCCTTCCTATCCTCCCCCATCCTGCCCAGCTTCCCTCAAATGTGCCAACAATTTTTGTTTGTTTGTTTTAAGTGTCACTGGTACCATCAAGTTCCCGGACTCTTGAACTTGATGAAATTGAGATAGTTTCTGCAGGAACTCTATTTGGAATTGAGGAGCAGGTGTGGTCTAGACCTAAGATCCAGTAGTGAGAGGAATTGAAAGAAGAAATGGAGCCAAAGGAAACTGAGGGAAGGATTGGTGGTTCTCTGGCTAAATTAGTGGATGGGTCAAAGAAATAAAATGTAGGTAATTGGTTTTAAGCCTGGGTGACTGGAGAAGGTGGTGGTGCTGTTAGTAAGAAACCAGGAGGAACACAAACAGGAAAGAATATCTGGTTTTGGAGTGAAGAGGGAAAATTCAGTTTTGATTCTGAGTTTGAGGGGGTTGGCATCCACCCGACAGCTAAGCATGGAATATGACCCATGGGTGGCTGCAGCAGTCCTTGCTGCTATTCCTGGAACCTCTCAGAGGGTCAATCAGAGGGTGGGTGTCACCATTTGCCTAAGTGGTGTCCTGAGAAAATGTCTAGAGTGGTCCAGGAGAAGGGTCCTGTAATTATTGAGTAAAGGTAAAGGGAGCAAACATTATTGCACTGGTGCTTTTGAATGTAATATTTATTCTTAATAGCAACTACATGAGTTATATTTGGGTACCTAGTTTTACAAATGCAGGAAAAAGGGACCAGAGTGACCAGATGAGCTGTCCAAGGTTATGTAGCTAACAGGTGTTGGAGCCACGATTTGAATTCCACACTGAGTTTTCATCAATGAACAAATTTTCCTTTTACATCAGCATCAAAAGGGCATTAAGTTGGCTGGCTGAATTGATAGAGAACTAGCAAGTATGAACTCAAAAGTGGCATGGTGACCCCTTGGTAACTAATTAATTACTAATGGTAACTAATCTCCAGGTAATCTTTTGTCCCTTCCTTTCTTCCAGCTGCATCTTCATGTGGTACCGTATCTCCTTACGGACACTGTTCCCATATGTGATTTGGGCAAGAGTCCCATGTTTCTTTCTCTGAATCAACAGTGGGTGGCACAGAACAACAAAGGGAAATCTGGTGTTAGAGCCTGGCCTTCCAAACCTTCAGGCTCCATCAGCTTCCCTTCCCTCTTGGCACCTCGTCTATTCTCACCTTGGTATATTGTAAACCCAAGAAGTATTTTCTGGGGCCACCAGCCCAAAGTACTCTAAATCTTCACACAAACAATAGCAGTCACAATCTTGACAACCAATTCTGGAACATTTATTATATACTGAATGATTTGCAAACAAAGAAGGAGTTAATTTTCACTGCAACTGAACAAAATAGATTTTTGGCCAGGCACGGTGGCTCACACCTGTAATCCTAGCCCTTTGGAAGGCTGAGGCGGATGCATCACTTGAGCCCAGGAGTTTGAGACCAGCCTGGACCACATGGAAAAACCACATCTCTACCAAAAAATTCAAAAATTAGCTGGGACTACAGGTCCCGGTATATTGCAAATGCAAGAAATGCTGTTCTCTGGGGCTACCAACCTATTGTATTGTGTTGGCATGGAGGAGGGAGGATTGATATACAGATGAATTGGCCAGTAGGATCCTGAATCCTCACATAAACAATAGCAATCACAATTTTAACAACACAACTTTAACAGGTGCTACCTGTAGTTCCAGCTATTTGAGAGGCTGAGGTGGGAGGATTGCATGAGCCCAGGAGATTGAGACTGCAGTGAGCTGAGATCTCACCACTGCACTCCATCCTAGGTGATAGGGAGATCCTGTCTGAAACAAACAAACAAACAAAAAAACAATGAAAGAAAGAAAAGTAGACTTTTATTATCCCATTCTTACTGATGAGGAACTTCAGGTTCAGTGAGTTGAGGTTTCACCATTTCATACCTCTAATCAGTGCGAGGGGGTTTGCATCCCTGGTTCCTCTGACTCGACAGCTGCGTTCTTAACTAGGATGCTGAATTGCATCTTCATAGAAAATCTGTCTCCAAACAAAAACCTTTTCCACCCACATCTATTGATAGTTTTACACCATTCAGTATAGATGGCTGCCATGTGGAGCAGCTGTAAAGGGATGTATGGCTGTGACCAGCCACTGAGTGTCTTATCTTAAAATATGTGAGCTCATAGGTATTATTGTAGGGTACCTGGTCCCAGGGTACTAAGGAAGACTAAATGTTGCGAATTGTTCCAAATCGCAACAATGTTGGAATGGAATGAAGGGTAGAGGAGGTGAACTGTTCAGCTGTGGCTGAGGATACTTGCTACAAAAGCCACCTGGTATAACTGGTTCCAGCTATAACTGGGAAATTCAGCTGGAGTCTTGCCAAGAAGTAGCTGGAGTAGAGGGATTGGGAGACATACTGATCTTTTGAAAACACCTGGATACAGTTGACACCAGCTTAGCACTTAAAAGGGAGTCTGTATTCCTGAGAGTACCAATTAATATTTGAGGGTATATAATATGCTAGATATTTTCCTTTGAAATATGTATACTGTGATTAATAAAGCAGAGTTATTAGAATAATAGTTTATTAATTCTTAGTAGAAGTATAACAGTCAGATGGAATAATTGGGGTGACTGGTCAGCTTGTTTCCCTTCTAGTAGCTGAGCCATTCTGGATATTTCAAAGAGTTGTCTTTGCTGACTTTTTCTCCCGATCTCAATACCAGCTTTTCTTCTTGGCTCTCCTCTCCCTTCTGACCAACCACACTGGCTCTTTAGGTCACCTTCCTCAGGACCAAAGTTTTAAATACCATTCAGTTACTGACTCCTAAAGCTAAACCTCTACTTCTCACCCCATGTCCAAAAGACACTGTGTGTGAGTGGCAAGGAAAAATAACCCTATGTACTTGAAAAAGGCCCAGGTAGACTACTTTCTTCCTAGATTGCTGTCTTTAAAATTATTTTTAAGCATTTGGGTTAAATGATAATTTATTTTGAATGCTGAAAATAGTTTAAATATGTTAGAATGATCCCCCTTTTTGTTAACAGAACCCTGAAATCAGGTATTTTATTTCGCAGCCTTTAGTTGACATTGTAGTGCATTGAAGACTCTTACTGAACAGAAAATGGCAGGATTTGTATTCCTGGTGAGTTGGATTAACGGTGAACTCTAATCTTGAAAGCAGGCAAGGTTGGCCACCAAGCAGTGCAACTGGTAGCTCTGCATCTTTATATTTAAGTCACACCACAGAATGTTACTTTAAGCTGTATGCTTATGAAGTTTTTTTTTCTAGTATCTTACTTGTGATTTCTTGACTCTGTCTTGTCCATCTCAATTTAAGAGAATAACTAAAAATACCTACTGTGGGCAAGAAGAGTGCTCTGGGTGGAGGGCACAGCTTATGAAATGTCCTTAAGGTTAAGTATCTCTTTGGAAAACTGCTCACCAGATGATTAGCATGATGGGATTGGTATGCAGAAACCAGAGGGCTAAAAATTCTGCTACATTAAGGAGTAAACTTGGTCCTAAGAGCAGTGGGTCCTTAAAACCACTGAAAGGTTTTTTTTGACAGAGTCTCGCTGTGTTGCCAGTTGCCAGGCTGGAGTGCAGTGGTGCAATCTCGGCTTACTGCAACCTCCGCCTCCTGGGTTCAAGCAATTCTTTTACCTCAGCCTCCCAAGTAGCTGGGACTACAGGCGTGCGCCACCATGCCTGGCTATTTTTGTATTTTAAGTAGAGACGGGGTTTCACCATGTTGGCCAGGATGGTCTTGATCTCTTGACCTCAAGATCTGCCCGCCTTGGCCTCCCAAAGTGCTGGAATTACAGGCGTGAGCCACCGCGCCTGGCCCAGTGAAGGGTTTTAAGCCATGTAATGACATGATTGGGGTTTTGTTTGCAGCAAGACATTTCAAAGTAAGTTAGAAGTTTTTAATGGTGGTTTCATTGACCCTGCAATACTGACTTCGGTGATTTTGTCTGTGTCTGTTTCCTTTTTCATCCTTTCCACCCCGTGTCTATTCCAAACTTGCAAAACTTTCCCTCCGCCTTTTCTTCATCTCAGCAAATGCTCTTGTCTTCTTTCTCTGAACAATCTAAGCCAATTCAGTGTGACCTCTTGGGCTTCTTACCTTGTCACTTTCCTTCTTCAGAATATAAAACCCACGATGTGACTGACCTCTGATCCAAGATGATCATTTAGGAATAAAGGAGAGTTAGGATTTGAGAGATGTAGGGGTAGGGGCTGGGGGGAGGATGCCACCGTTCTCCTCCTTTGCAGTTGCGAAAGTTGGTGAAATCAGCTATACAAGCTACAGAACATAAATTACGGTTCTTTAGGGAAATATAAAGCAACAACATGCAGATAGAATACAAGAGCAAAGAAAAGTGATGAGCACTTAGCTGTGGCTCAGCTGACAAAGTCCAATGGTGACATTGCTATCCGGCCAGCATTCTACGTCCCGTGTACAAAGATTTGTTGTTCATGTCAATGTTTTAACAGATTTGTAACGCTTGTGTGGGAATTCTAAATATAAATTTCATGGGCATACAACTCAATATAATCATGCTGTTAACTTTTAATTTAAATTTTAATATAAATTACATGCCTGTGTAAATATACTATTTTATAATTAAATGTTTGTTGAATACTTTGTGGTTGGTTGTGATTTTTAAAATAATAGCAATTGGGCTGGACACAGTGGCTCACGTCTGTAATCCCAGTAGTTTGGGAGGCAAAGGCAGGCGGATAGCGAGGTCAGGAGATCACGACCATCCTGGCTAACATGGCGAAATCTCATCTCTGCTAAAAATACAAAAAATTAGCTGGGTGTGGTGGCACGTGCCTGTAGTCCCAGCTACTCGGGAAGTTGCAGCAGGAGAATTGCTTGAACCCAGGAGACAGGGGTTGCAGTGAGCCAAGATTGTGCCACTGCACTCCAGCCTAGGCAACAGAGGGAGACTCTGTCTCAAAAATAATAATAATAGCAGTTATTTAAAAAAAAATTTAAAAAGTTTATGTTCTGAGGGAAGCAGATATGAATAGTGAGGAACAACCAATAATTTTTTCACTATTAATAAGTTCATGTATATCTAATATATAGAAGATGAGAATGAGGAAGTATCAAGCTTGAATCTTGCTTGTCTACCAAGTTCTTGAAAATAAGTGAATGACCATGTCAACCAAAATTTACCTTCAAGTTAGAAGACATTCAAGCAAACTTCGAAGGCTTAACATTTTGAAAAAATCCTGTAATTTATACATTTTAAAAATCGTTGAAATATTACAGAGAATGAAATCAGTCTGCTATTAATCTTTCTTCCTAAAAAAAAATGCAGATGTAAAAGTGATCAAGAGAAATTTAGAAAACGTGAAAGAAATGAAGAAGTGAATTCTTTTTTTTTTGGCTCACACCTGTAATTATTTTATTTTTAATTGACACATAATGATTGTATTTATGGGGTACAGTGTGATGTTTCAATATATGTATACACTATGATGATCAAATCAAGGTAATTTGCAAATTCACCACCTCAAACATTTATCATTTCTTTGTGGTGAGAACATTTTCAAATCCTCTTTTCTGCTATTTTGAGATGTACATTATTGTTAACTATAGTCACCCTATTGTGCAATAGAACACCAGAACTTATTTCTCTTACCTAATTACAGCATGGCACCCATTGTCTAACTTCTCCTCCTCCTCCCTCTCCCAGCCCCTCCCTAGCTTCTGGTAACCTCTATTTTACTCTCTACTTCTATGAGATTTAAAACAGAAAAATTGTTTTTGTTTTGAGACAGGGTCTTTGTCACCCAGGCTGTAGTGCAGTAGTGCAATCAGCTCACTCCAGCCTTGAAGTCCTGGGCTCAGCCTCCCGAGTAGCTGAGAACCACAGGAATGCACCATCATGCCCAGATGAAAAATTTAAAACATTTTTTAATTTTTGGTAGAGATGGAGTCTTACTATGTTGCTCAGACTTGTCTTGAACTCCTGGGCTCAAGCAGTCCTTCTTGCTTGGTCTCCCAAAGTGTTGGGATTACAGGTAGAGCCACTGTGCATGAAGAAGTGAATTCTTTAAAAATTACTGCAAATTTTGATGGAAATGGTAAAACTGTCAATGACACATTTTTTTTTTAATTTAAAATTTTTTAACATTTAAATTTATTTTGAGTTGCCCCCAAGCTGGAGTACAGTGGCGTGATATCTCACAGCAGCCTTGACCTCCTGGGCTCAAGCAATCTTTTTACCTCAGCCTCCTAAGTAGCTGGGACTATGGGTGTGTAACACCATGCCCAGCTTTTTTTTTCTTTTTCCTTTTCTTTCTTTCTTTCTTTTTCTTCTTTCTTTCTTTCTTTCTCTTTTTCTTTCTTTCTTTTCTTTTCTTTCTTTCTGTTTCTTTTCTTTCCTTTCTTTCTTTCTTTCTGTTTCTTTTCTTTCCTTTCTTTCTTTTTCTTTCTTTCTTTCCTTCTTTCTTTCTTTCCTTCTTTCTTTCCTCCTCTCTTTCCTTCTTTCTTTCTTTCTTTCTTTCTTTCTTTCTTTCTTTCTTTCTCTCTTTCTCTCTTTTTCTTTCTTTCTTCCTTCCTTCTTTCTTCTTTTTGTAGAGACAGGGTCTCCCTTTGTTGCCCAAGCTCATCTTGAACTCCTGAGCTCAAGTAATCTTTCAACCTTGGCCTTCCAAAGTGCTGGGATTATAGACATGAGCCACTGCACCCGGCCAATGATAAATTATTATCTATTCATTCAAGATAGATAGAAAAATAGAATGTGCTTGAAATTTTTGGTAAAATATCTTACCTATTAAAGCAAGAGTTTACCATTATGAAGTGATATGTTGTTTTCCTTCTATGATAAAAATAAATAAAAAACAGAATAAAAAATTACAAAAATAGCTGGGCGCTTTGGGTCATGCCTGCAGTCCCAGCACTTTGGGAGGCAGAGGTGGGTGGATCATGAGGTCAAGGGATCAAGACCAACCAGGCCAACATGGTGAAACCACGTCTCTACTAAAAATACAAAAATTAGCTGGGAGCGGTGGTGTGCGCCTATAGTCCCAGCTACTCGGGAGGCTGAGGCGGGAGAATTGCTTGAACCCAGGACGTGGAGGTTGCAGTGAGCCAAGATGGTGCCATTGCCCTCTAGCCAGGGCGACAAAGCAAGACTCTGTCTTGAAAAAATATATATATACAAAAATAAATTTTAAAAATACACAAAATGAATACATTTCAAGTGAGATAGAGGTTGAAATGGATATTATGAGATAATTGTTTCTTTTATTTACTTAGTAATGTGATAAGACAGTCTATATATAGTACTGTGGACAGCTAGCAATTTAAGATAACCTTTGACATTTTCTGCAGCTATCTAATTTTCATTAGCCCCTTTTTAGTAAATGTAAAAAACAAAACAAAACAGAAATACAAACCAAAACCAAGCAGCACAGAAGAGTACAGAGTGAAAAACAAAACCATTCCTATCTACTTCCTTGATTTTTGAGTCCTATTTTTGAGAGAGAACCACTATAATGTTTTAATATTTACCTTTTTTTGTAATTATATATCTCCATATACGTGTGTATGTGTGTGTGTGTGTGTGTGTGTGTGT
The DNA here is from genome assembly GCA_963573385.1 of Cacajao melanocephalus. Classification (NCBI taxonomy): domain Eukaryota; kingdom Metazoa; phylum Chordata; class Mammalia; order Primates; family Pitheciidae; genus Cacajao; species Cacajao melanocephalus. The sequence continues at coordinate 129,318 of CAUYLG010043139.1, forward strand.
GTTTATTTAGAAATCACAAAAGGGACCTCTATTTGTCAGGTTATAGATTACAGGGTAATTTCTGTAAAATCTCAAAATTTCAGTTTCTTTGCATAATAAAATTTGAACTCTCACTGCCTTACTGGTTTGATTTGTGGTGTCTTTATTTGGATTGTTCTTCTCAGCAGTGCTGCATTAAATGGAAACTCAGGAACCCAGAATCTGTCCACATGGTGGCTTTACTCCCACCTGTTTGGATGTGAAAAAGAGATTCAAATTATAGAATGAGAGAAAAAGATCTAAGAGCTCTGTAGCCAGACTGCCATCTTTACCTTTTGAGTTTGTAAGTAATTAGGTTTATGAAGACATGAACATCTTGTCAATTTTTTGTCATTTTGTCAGTTTCACTCTATAGTTAAAATTCGTACATTTATAAAATGATTGTCAGATTTATCAAAATATACATGAACGAAGTGAAGGAATATGCAGGAGGATGATAATCCATCAAAAACATTCAGGCCATTAGTTTGGATGTGAGAGCTGGAAAGTGTTGAAATGTTTCAAGTTGTATCAAAAGATTCTTTACATTTGTAGTTAGCTGATGATTCAGTTGGTTGGTTGGCAGTAGTTTCTAAACCTGAGTTTCTTTTGTATAAAATTTCTTTTAAGATGCCTTTTCTTCTATTTTTTGAGACAGCATCTTGCCCTGTTGCCCAGGCTCTAGAATACAGTGGCGTGATCTCAGCTCACTGCAGCCTTGGCCTACTGGGCTCAAGCCATCCTCCCACCTCAGCCTCCTGAGTAACTGGGACCACAGGCGTGTGCCACCATGCCGGGCTATTTAAGAAAAATTCTTGTAGAGACAGGGTTTCTCTATGTTGCTCAGGCTGGGCTCAAGCCATCCTCCCACGTCAGCCTCCAAGTACTGGGTTGAGGTGGGAGGTGAGCCATTCTGCCTGGCCTAATATACTATTGTAATGAAACTGTTTTGTAAATAATTTAAAATCAAAATTATAATGGCTCACACCTGTAATCCCGGAACATAGGAAGGCTGAGGCGGATGGATCAGTTGATGTCAGGAGTTCGAGAACAGCCCGGCCAACATGGTGAAACCCCATCTTTACAAAAAAATACAAAAATTAGCCGGGAGTGGTGATGTGTGCCTGTAGTCTCAGCTACTTGGGAGACTGAGGTGGGAGAATGACTTGAACCCAGGAGGTGGAGGTTGCAGTGAGCTGAGATTGCGCCACTGCCCTCCAGCCTGGGTGACAGAGTGAGACCCTGTCTCAAAACCAAAAACAAAATCACAAACTCTTCAAAAGCAAAAGCATTGTTTACTTGTTTCAGCCAGAGAGAAATGATGAGCAATTAAAATCCATTTGGGATGAACAGAGAATGTTTGGGGGGAAAAAAAACCCTCAAAAAATTTCAAAATGAAAAATGAAAAAGCAAAAATATTTTCCCTGTGAAAGAATAAAACCAGAATAAGTTATAGAATATGAGATAGTACATTTAACCCTTGCTTTATCAAAATAGTATATATAATTCATAATGTTATGCTTATATACAAATTTATGCTTAGTTTTTCAGAAATTAATTGGAGTGAAATCAAAATTACTTAAATGAAATAAAATATAGGTATTAAATGAAGCAAAGATCAAATATGAAGGTGAATTTTACAGACTCCAGAAATCTGAGTGTGGACATTTATATAGACCTCAGCTTATCTATGATTGTGTTACCATATTAATGTTGGCTTCTTATTTCCCTGAGTGAACATACACGACTTGCTGTGAGCATTCGGGACAGCCTGTTGAGAGTGCTCACGTCCTTCTCACACACTCACTGGACTGTGTGTGATGATTCTGGGGTGGGATTTCATAGCCAAAGTCACAGAGCCTACAACTGTCAGTGGTTTATGTACAACTTTGTTGCATTACCTTAGAGACTGACAAGGTTTAATAGTTTATATCTAAAAATTGTGTACTTAGGTAGCTGAATTGTCATATTTCCTATTTAAATTTTAATCACTCAGGAATCTTTAGGACCTTGAACTAAAATTGGGTATGATATGACGTAATGGATATGAATGAATTATAAAAATACTGTATTTTATTGATTCTATAATCAAGACACATCCTGTAGTCAGTGGCATCTTAGCTTTAATGAACTGCAGTAGTCTGTTTTTTTTTAATCAAAAGGCCAAATTAATTATGAAAAATGTTCACTTAAGATTTCTCAGAACTTTCGGCCTGCTTCTTAATTGCCACTGGAAAAAAAGTATCAGTATCATGTCCAGCTGTGCAAGGCTTACATTTTTTTTTTTTTTTGAGACAGAGTTTTGCTGTCGTTGCCCAGTCTGGAGTGCAATGGCACAATCTCGGCTCATTGCGACCTCCTCCTCCTGGGCTCAAGCGATTCTCCTGCCTCAGCCTCACGAGTACCTGGGATTACGGCATATGCCACCATGCCCAGCTAATTTTGTATTTTTAGTAGAGATGGGGTTTCTCTATGTTGGTCAGGCTGGTCTTGAACTCCCGACCTTAGGTGATCTGCCTACCTCAGCCTGTGATTGCTGGTGTGGGCCACTGCGCTGCCCGGCTGTTTGTTTGTTTTTTAATGGGACAGTGTCTCTCTGTCACTCAGCCTGGCATGCAGTGGCAGGATCCTAGCTCCCTGTAACCTCAAATGCGCCACCATACCTGGCTAACTTTAGTTTTTGTATAGTGGGGGTCTTGTTATTAATATGTTGCTTAGGCTGGTCTCTCCAACTCCTGGCCTTAAGCAATCCTTCCACTCAAGCAATCCTCCCAAAGTGCTGGGATTACGGCGTGAGCAACTGTGCAGGGCTGAGGCTTGCATCTTCTTGTCTGTTGGACTCTGTAGTCCTTCATACCCTTGCTCCTTGGCTGCCTCTTTCGTGAATCTCCATTCTTCCCATCTTGATAAACCATTACCTCTGAGTCCAGTGGTTTCTTAACTCACTTGCGCATTAGAATCATCAGGGAAGCTTTAAAAAAAGAAATCGATGCTGACTTGGGGTGATAATGATGTGTCAGTGTAGGTTTATCGATTGTAACAAATGTTACTGTGGCATGGGATGTCAGTATGAGTGAAGGAGGTTATGCATGTATGGGGACAGGGGCCACAGGGGAACTCTCTGCTCAATTTTGGGAAATTTCTGCTCAATTTTGCTGAGAACCTAAAATACTCTTAAGAAAGAAAGATTTATTTACTTGTTTTTGAGACGGAGTCTCGCCCGGTCGCCCAGGCTCGAGTGCAGTGGCACATTCTCGGCTCACTGCAACCTCTGCCTCCCAGGTTCAAGCGATTCTCCTGCCTCAGCCTCCCTAGTAGCTGGGACTATGGGTGCATACCACTAAGCCTGTCTAATTTTTTTGTGTTTTTAGTAGAGATGGGGTTTCATAGTGTTAGGCAAGATGGTCTCGATCTCTTGATCTCATGATCTGCCTGCTTCGGCCTCCTAAAGTGCTGGGATTACAGACATGAGTCACTGTACCCGGCTTATTTATTTATTTATTTATTTTTTTAATGGTCGGATGATCCTGGGATCAGAATAGGTACTAAGCATGGCAAAAAAAGATGATCAATATCATTTATATAGCACTATTCTTAAAAAAAATTCTTGGCCAGGTGCAGTGGCTCACACCTGTAATCCCAGCACTTTGGGAGGCTGAGGCAGGCAGATCACGAAGTTAGGAGTTCAAGACCAGCTTGGTCAACATAGTGAAACCCTGTCTCTACCAAAAATATGAAAATCAGCCGTGCATGGTGGTACGCGCCTGTAGTCCCAGCTACTCAGGAGGCTGAGGCAGGAGAATTGCTTGAACCTGGGAGGTGGAGGTTGTGGCGAGCTGAGATCACGCCACTGTACTCCAGCCTGGGCAACAGAGTTGAGACTCCGTGTTAAAAAAAAATTCTCTCTCTCCTAGAGTAATAAGTTATTTTTATGTTCGTGAAATTCATATAAACATATAGCTAGCATATCATCTAATTTAAGACACTATCAACTGTAAGCCACACCACTAAGATAGACAATTGCTAATTAAACTATGGCATACTGAGCGTGTATGTGTATGTGTAAACATATGTATACACACTACTGACGTCTGGGCCCAGACTAAGACCATTGCCTTTAGTCTATGAAACACGCCAGGATGGGCAGGGCGGCTCACACCTGTAATCCCAGCACTTTTGGAGACCGAGGATGGTGGATTGCTTGAGCCCAGGAGTTTGAGACTAGCTTGGGCAACATGGCAAAATGCCATCTGTGATCTCTACAAAAAGTACAAATATTAGCCAGGCAGATGGGTATGCACTTGTAGTCTCAGCTATTTGGGAAGCAAGGTGGGAGGATCACTTGAGCCCGGGAGGTTGAGACTTCAGTGAGCCAAGATTGTGCCATTGCAGTTCAGCCTGGGTGACAGAGTGAGACCCTATCTAAAAACAAACAGGAAACATGCTGATATCTGTCCTTTGGCTACAGGTCCCTCTCTAGTATTGCTTAACATGTTGGCTCCCCTTTTCCTGCACAGTTCTCCAAAGAGGGGTCTGTTCTTAGTCTTCACTTTCTTTTAGTCATGTTCAGCTCAGGTAACTAGGCTTTTCCTTGTGACTTTCCTGACATGCTGTTGCTGATAATCACCAATTACTACCTGCTTGCCATTGACTTTTCCTTCGTTACTAGACATTTCTGTTGCACTGGATGATGTTGTCCATTCCTTTTCCTGAAACTCTATTTCCAAATCTTTCTAGATGTTGAACTCTCCCAGTGTTTCTCTACCTCTTTGAGCAGTACCGAGAATGTAGTACCAAGACTGCTTTCTTGGTCCATCCCTTATGACGGTTTCCCTGCTGCCCTGTGTACTCTCCTTCAGAGAGCTTATACACTTTCAAGTTTTCAGCTACAATTCTGTGCTCATGATTTATAAACCCATTCTTTGGTTATTCCCCCCAGCATCAGAATCTTATTTCCAACTGCCCATGCAGTACATCTACTTGGATATACCATAAAGTTGACCAAAATGGAATTTTTTATTATTATTATTTCTTTTCATAGAGATGAGGTCTTACTATGTTGCCAGGCTTGTCTCCAACTCCTGGGCTCAAGCAATCCTCCCGCCTTGGCCTCTTAACTGTTGGAATTACAGGCACAAGCTATTGTGCCCAGCTGGAATTTATTTTTCTTTTTTCTATTTTTTTTGAGATGGAGTTTTGCTCTTGTTGCCCAGGCTGTAGTGCAATGGCACGATCTTGGCTCACTGCAACCTCTGCCTCCCGGGTTCAAACAATTCTCCTGCCTCAGCTTCCTGAGTAGCTGGGATTACAGGCACATGCCGCCACACCCAGCTAATTTTTGTATTTTTAGTAGAGACGGGGTTTCACAGTGTTGGCCAGGCTGGTCTCAAACTCCTGACCTCATGATCCACCCGCCTTGGCCTCCCAAAGTGCTGGGATTACAGGCGAGATCACAGTCTGGCCTGGAATTTATTTTTCTTTAAACTTACGTTCTCTTTCTTGTTTGGAGGTACCACTGCCCACCTTGTCTTGAGAGTCATTTTTCTCTGGTTTTCAGCCTCTACATACACTCATTTGATAGGACCTATACATTTTATTCTGAATATTTCTCAGCCTTTACATTCCCCTCTAAGCCACCAGCATCCTAGCTCAGGACCTCATCCTTACAAAGATTCTGCAGTGCTCTCCTGCCTCTGCTCTTGGCCCTCTCACGTTGGTCCTCCGCAGTCACCAGAGAGACTCATTTAAGATGCAGAGCTGAACTGTCACCTCTCTACCTTCACATCACCAGCACTTACCTCCTTTCCTTCCACTCCCCCGTCCTTATCTTGAGTCAGCTGGCACCTTTCTGCACAGAGGACCTCCATGTCGCTCCTGACCATGCTCGCTGTTTCAGCTTTCTTCCTTCTCCCATGCTCCACTGCTGGCCTGCTTCTGCCATGTTACGCCCTTCCTGGCCTAGGGGCAGACGTCAGAATTCTCAGCCTGGCAGTGAAGGTTTCCCAAACTGTTGTCTGTGGAACTTCCATGTCCTTGTTAATTACCATCCATTCAGCCTGAATGCTGCTTCTGATTGAACACCTTCTTCCCTCTGTGCACTCCAGCTGTCACTGCATGGTGCCATGCAGTTCCAGGTTCTTGGTGTCCCTAATAAAGAATTGGATGTGAAACACACAAGAAGCAAAGCAAGCAGCAAAAGTTTGTTAAGCACAGTAGTACACTCTCGAAGAGAGGAGAGTGGACTGATCTCTGCGAAATGAGATCAGCATCAGTTTGGTGTACTTTCTTTGGGTCTTTGTGTATGTGTTTTTTTCTCTTCTCTTCCCAAGACTGCCTAATCTTTAGCCAGCCTCTGCCGTTTAATTGATAGGTGGACTGCTTAGTTACTTTGGCCCTAGTGTGCTTGTGTGTTGCCTCCATCCCATAATTTTAAGTACATGTACAATATGCAGCCCTTATGCATGAGCTTTAATGAGCTGATTAGCATACAGGGTCATGTTAAGGATACTTTTTCTCTCTAATGCACATGCCCATCTCTGAGGAGCCAGCCATGGGGTCTCTTTACTCACTGTTTAATCTTAGTTTTGTTTTGGCTGCTCAGCTTCTGTCTCTTACCTTGTTTCTTACTCACCTACCCATTCACCTTGCTTCTGCTCTCTGCTTTTACTCATTCTGCCCTTTATCCATCTTCCTGTTCCCTCTGCTACTTTCCCCTGCCTCACAGCTTGGTTTATCTTGCTTTCTGTTTTCTTTTGAGTTGCCATGTGTCACCATAGAGAAAGCCCTTATGTTGTAATATCTGATTCCTTATTCTCTTGAGAGAACTTTCGTGAGATTTTAGGTAAATTAATTTGATTTTCATCTTTATCATTTATAAAACGGCAACAATGATAAAACATTGCACAAGAGTTTTATTTTTCTTTTTGAAGGCTTAAGCAAGGGGAAGTAGAAATAAAAATGTAAAGTAGAAATAATGGTAAACAATTTATTATTAATTACATAATTATAATTCTTGAAAAACCCTTTTACTGTGTCTTATTACTCTTAACTGTAGGAACTCAGCTGGAAATCAATGAAAAACCTTCTAAATGAATGAAGAAAGGGATAAAGACAGACTGGAGCCGTGGTCTGTAAACCAGGCTACCTGTGGATGAAAGGAGATAAAAGGGGACCATCCAATGCAGGTTTTGCATCATGAAGGCGACTTGATTAGGTCTAGGCTTGGATTGTTTTGGCATTAATTTCAGGCATTTGCACTAAGAATGTAATCGCAGTGGGAACTCCTTGTGACAGATGTACAGAGTTCAGTGGGAGATAATTATATTAAATTTTCCATGTGGCTCCTGAGGTTTCAGGGGATTAGTTTGGATGGTCTGTTTGGACTTGACTACTTTTACACAATGTATTTGTTAGTTTGCAATATGGTATTCATGAGGATTAATGGCTGCATTAAATAACAGTAACCCTAAGGCTCTCTGAGAGCTCATTATAAAAACATTCAGTCAAAATCCTCAGTCTCTGTGGCCATAATCTTTTAGTTGAATTGAATAATGTGCCCTCTTATCCCGCATGAAGGAGGGTCTTGTCACTTTCATGTTCACTGGGGGTTCCTGTCACATCTTGCCCTTGCTGGGGCTGTGAAAGGGCAGCAGTTTTGCTTTGTTCACCTTAAATAACCCTTAGTGTTAACAGGATGATTTGTTCTTGGTGGAAAATGGTAGAGTGTTGATTTTTGATGTCTTGATAATGATCTTGGATATGTTCACAAATTTGTGTGGGTAGAGGAAGGAAAAACCAACATAAATAAGTTTGAATTTGTATTTCAGAGCTGATTTTTTCTTCTTGTTTTCTTGTTTTCTTTTTTTTTTGAAACAGAGTCTCACTTTGTTGCCCAGGCTGGAGTGCACTGGTGTGATCTCAGCTCACTGTAACCTCCCCCTCCCTGGTTCAAGCTGTCCTCCTGCCTCAGCCTCCCAAGCAGCTGGGATTACAGGGGCATGCCACCATGCCCAGCTGATTTTTTATATTTTTAGTAGAGATGGGGTTTTGCCATGTTGGGCAGGCTGGTCTCAAAATCTTGGCCTCAAGTGGTCTGCCCACCTCGGCCTCCCAAGGTGCTGGGATTACAGACATGCCACCATGCCCAGCCTGATTTTTTTGTTTTAAATGCCACATGAATATTGTCTCTATGATCTAAGACATAAGGCAACTGAAGAAAGCATGCCTAGTGTGAAATATTTATCTTAGATTTTTTTAACTGAAATGATTTTAGTAAACATTCTGTTTATATTACTAACTGAAGAAGGTCAGATGATAGTATTGTTAAAAATGCAAGGCATTTCAAAGATTAAAGCAGCACTTCACTTCTATGCATATATTGTGTTTCAGTCCCATCAATAGCTTTTACAAGATCAACCTGTCATTAAACCTGTCGTTCAGTTCATCCATTCTTTTCTTTTCTTTTTTTTGAGACAGAGTCTTGCTCTGTTGCCCAGGCTGGAGTGCAGTGGCGCTATCTGAGCTCACTGCAGCCCCCATCTCCTGGATTCAAGCGATTCTCCTGTCTCAGCCTCCTGAGTAGCTGGGATTACAGATGTGCATCACCACACCCACCTAATTTTTGCATTTTTACTAGAGACAGAGTTTCGCCATGTTGGCCAGGCTGGTCTTGAACTCCTGATCTCAGGTGGTTACCTGCCTTGGCCTCCCACGTTTCTGGGATTATAGGTGTGAGGCCACTGTGCCCGGTTTTTAAAAAATATTAATTCCAATTTTCTTATGCTTAGATACCATCTATTGAGTCCATATTATATAAATGGTGCAAGGTATGTAAACTTCTGTCTATTGTAAATACTTTCTTTCAGGCCATCACTTGTCTTTTAACTTGTGCTATTTTATCAAAACAGAGATAAATAGTATATAGTCAGATTTGTCAGTCTTTTAGTAATTTTGAGTTTTTAATTCTAGAGAGATCCCATCAGTACCCAAATTATTAATGTCCTACAATTTTCTAACATTTTAATTGTGTATATTTTCTAATGTTTTGCTGTAGCTTCTTATTTCATGTGAAATTTCTGGCTTGAGTTAGGGAAAGATATATCTTTTCTCCATTCATATAAAATGTAACTATTTCCATATATTAAATTCCTTTGTATTTGTGGATCTATTTCTGGACTTGTTTTAAATGTTTTGTTTATTCTTATGCCAATACTGTGTGGTTTTAAAGCCCATATATATGTATATATATATATATTTTTTTCTTTTTTTTTAAGATGAAGTCTCGCTCTGTTGCCCAGGCTGGAGTGCAGTGGTATGATCTCGGTTCACTGCAGCCTCTGCCTCCCGGGTTCAAGCAGTTCTCTGCCTCAGCCTCCCGAGTATGGTAGCTGGGATTACGAGTACCTTGCCACCACACCCAGCTAATTTTTGTATTTTTAGTAGAGACAAGGTTTCATCATCTTGGCCAGGCTGGTCTTGAACTCCTGACCTCGTGATCCACCCGCCTCAGCCTCCCAAAATGCTGGGATTACAGGCATAAGCCACCGTGCCCAGTGCTATATATTCTTTTAATTTTAAAAAAGCTCATATTTTCTTTCACATGGTGTCAAACAAATTTTACATGAACAGCAAGGTATAAAGTAAAAAACTGAAATCCCTTTTTCTTGAACCCATTCACCATAGTTTCTCTTCCCAAAGTAAACTACTGTTAAATTTCTTGACTTTTTTTCCCCAGAAAACTGTCCGTGTTCTAACACACACAAAACCATGGGTAGAAGTTTACAATTTGACAGTAAACACATTATTCGTTACTTTTAAAAAATAACAGCTTTAAGATGTAATTCTGATAACCGTACAACTCATTCAGTCTACAATTCATCAGTTTTTAGTATATCCAGATAGTTTTACAACCTTTACCACAATTTTAGAACATCAGCCCAAAAGGATACCTCTTACCCATTAGCATATACTCCTCATTCCTCTCCCCACCTCCTCACTCCCAGCCCCAGGCAAATAGTAATTTACTTTCTGTCTATAAATTTGCCTATTTTGGATATTTCATGTAAGTGGGTTTATACTTGGCCTCAAGTGGTCTTTTGTGTCTGGTTTCTTTCACTTAACATGATGTTTTCAGGGTTCATCCATGGAGTAGCATCTGTCAGTACTTAATTTCCTTTTTGCTGAATAATATTTCCTCATATAGATATGTCATATTTTATTTATTCAGTCATCAGTTGATGGACATTTGGGGTTTTTACTTTTTAGCCACTTTGAATACTTGTGTATATTTGTTTTGTACAGACATATGTTTTCATTTTTCTTAGATATTTATCTAGGAGTGCAATTATGGGGTAATATGGTAATTCTATATTTAACCTTTTGAGGAACTGCTAGACTGTTTTCTAAAGTGACTGCACCATTTTACATACCTGTCAGGAGTGTATGAAGATTGTAGTTTCTCTGGATCCTCACCAACACTTATTATTGTCTTTTTGAGTATAACCATTCTAGTGGGTATGAAGCATGAAGTGGTTTTGACTTGCACCCCCTGATGCCTAATGATTTTAGCCATCAGTGTTTATGCTAACTGACTGTATATAGCTTCTTTGGAGAAATGATTTATTCAGATCCTTTGGACACTTTAAAATTTGGTTATCTTTTTATTATTTAATTGCAAGAGTTCTTTTTATTTTCTAGATACAACTCCATCATCAGATAGATGATTTTAAAGTATTTCCTCACATTCTGTGGATTGTCTTTTAACTTTGTCGAGAGTGTTCTTGAAGCATAAAAGATTTAATGTTGATGATGTCCAATTTATGTGTCTTTTTTTGTGCTTTTGGTGTCTTGTGTAAGAAACAATTGCATGATCCTATGTACATTTATATCTGTGTTTTCCTCTGAGAGTTTTGTAGTTTAAAGCCTTACATTTAAATCTTTGATTCTAAGTGTATGGTTTGAGGTAGGGGTCCAGTTTTATTCGTTTGCATGTGGCTATCCATTTTCCCTGGCGCCATTTAATGAAAAGACTATTTTTTTATGTGAGATTGTCTTGGGACCTTGTCAAAAATCAATTAACCTTAACTGTGAATGCCTATTTCTGAACTCTCAATTCTATTCCATTGACCTATATGTCTGTTCTTATATCTATAATGTATTATCTTGATTACGTAGTGTTATAGTAAAGTTTGAAATTAGAAAGCATGAGTCCTCTAAGTTGTTCTCTCTTTTAAGATTGTTTTGGCTATTCTGGGTCTCTTGAATTTCCATGTGAATTTTAGGATCAGCTTGTCAATTTCTGTTAAGAAATCAGCTGGGATTTTGATAGGCATTACATTGAATCTGTAAATTGATTAAGAAGTATTGCCATCCTTACAATATTAAGTCTTCAGACCCATGAATATGGGATGTCTTCCCATTTTTTTAGATTCCCATTTATTTAAATGTGTTTAATTTCTTTCCCCCATATTTTGTAGTTTTCAAAGTATAAATTCTGTTCTTGTATTAAATGTATTTTGTTTAGTGCTGCTGTAAATACAATTTTGTCTTAATTTCATTTGTAGGTTATTTATTGAAATTGTATAGATATGTGATAATTTTTTGAATTGATCTTATAAGCCTGCAAACTTGCTGAACTTATTTATGAGTTCTAATAGATTTTTTAGTGGATTCCTCACTTGTTCTATACATGAGATTGTGTTACTACAAATAGAGATTGTTTTACTTTTTCATTTCCAAAACGGATGCCTTTTAGTCCTTTTTCTTGCCTAAGTGTCCTGGCTAGACCCTCCAGTACAATGTTAAATAGAAGTGATAAGAACAAATATCCTTTCTGTTCCTGATCTTAGAGGGAAAACATTCAGTCTTTGTTAACTAAGATGTTAGCTGCAGTTTTCCATAGATGCCTTTTATCAAACTGAGGAAGTTCCTTTCCATTCTTAGTTTCTTGAGTGTTTTGATTGTAAAGGGTGATCAGTCTTGTCAGATGCCTTTTCTGTGTCTCTTTCATCTATTTTGATGATCGTATGTTTTTTTGTCCTTTATCTATTGATATGATTACATTGATTGATTTTTGGATGTAAAAACAAACTTACATTCCTGGGATAAATTCTACTTGTTCATGCTGTATAATTTTTTACACTCGTAGATAATGGTTTTGCAAGTATTATGTTGAGTACTTTTGTGTCTGTGTTTATTAGAGATTACTAGTCTGTAGATTTCTTGTGGTATCTTTGTCTGGTTTGGGTAGCAGGGCAATACTGGCTTCATAGACTGAGCTGTATAGCATTTCCTCCTCTATTTTTTTCTGAAAGTATTTGTAAATAATTGGCATTCATTCTTCTTTAAATATTTGGTAGAATTCACCAGTGAAGCCATCTGGGACTAGGTTTTTACATGTGGGTGGTTTTTAAATCTCTTTGCTTGTTAGAGGTCTTTTCAGATTTTCTGTTTATTCTTGAGTCAGTTTCAGGATTTTGTGTCTTTCTAGGAATTTGTCATTTCATCTAAGCTACCTAATCTGTTGGCATACAGTTGGTCATAGTATTACTTTATAATCCTTTTTATTCTGTATGATTGGCAATAATGATTATTCTTTTAATTCAGGATTTTAGTTCTACCTGGCTTTTTGTGCTTTATATTTTAGTGATCTTTATGTAAATATTGAATTTATTTTTTAGTGACCACATAGTATTCCATAACTAACCTATTTATGGTCATTAATATTATGAATAATGCCACAGTTAATATCTTTTGATATATTTTGGTGTACTTTTGGTGATCATGTGTTTCTGAGGGTAAATTCTTAGCAGTTGACTTGTTAGGTCAAAGGGGTGTAATGTTCAATATTAGTAGATATTGACAAATTATCCTTTATAGAGTTTGCACTATTTACATTTATTTTCCTATACTATGATATGCTTTACTTCTTTGTCTTTATTGGGTTATTTATTTTACAAGTTACTGTTATATTAAGAAATTAGCCTTTGTTATGTATCTTCCAAATATTTTTTCCTTGTTTGTAGTTTCTTTTGACCTTGTTGAACATTTTTTGCCATACAGAAGTTTTAAAGTTTTGTGTGGTCAGATTTATCCTCCATTTCCGTTCTGGCTTCTGGACCGGTATCTCTGCCATGTATCACACGGTATTACTGCCATGTAAATAGGCTCTTTTAGGCTTCAAGAAACAAGTGATGGATTTTATTGAATTCATAGAGAATAAGAAAAGTAGGACTAGTCACACAGTTGAGTTCATGTTTTGGGGACACGGCAGTCTTCCAGGAGTTGGTCTGTAGGGTCTGCTCTCTGCAGGGAGCTTCACTGAAAATCTAGTAGTTGGCTCTTCAGAGATGACATTCCATTCCTCCCTTGCTTCCTACCTTCTTTCTAGGTGACATTCTACTGTTATGGTCCTGCCGCCTTTTCCGCTGCTTGTATGACTCTTGATCTTTCTTCTCTGTTTATCAAAGCCTTGTGGCTTCTGCTCTCTTGCTCTGCTTTTCTTCATCTCTCTGTAGACTTCTGTGCCCACTGTTAAGTACTGACTCTTGGTGTCTCCATTTTCGACTCCTGTTCAGGCAAGAGATCAGATTGGTTTGTCACGTCACTGTTCTTTATTCATTGTAGACCGCTGCAGACGGGGGGAAGACTTTCTGTCAAGCGTCTCTTCATTCTGCAGATTGGCTGCTCTTTGCACTAACCAATCAGCCCGGGTTTCAAAAATGGGGCCAAGTGGTAGAGTGTAGGGTAGCTTCTGTGCTTAAAAAAGTCAAAAAGCTTAAAAAAGTGCATGTGGCAGAGATTTTGAAAAAACAAAAGGAGCATTATAAGCAACAGGCATGTTCCTTTGTCTGATTTGGTAAAATGTGCAACACGGTAGGCAGCTATTCTGTGTGTGCAGATGTACCTCAAATCGCAGACCATCAGCGCCCTCAGTTAGCTAGGGTGAGTGGAGGGGTACGACTGAGACACGATTAACCACAGTGCAGGGAAGCATGGAAGATGGCACTTGGCAGGAACTAAGCCTTAGGAGAGGAGCCTGTCAAGCCTCTGAATTCAGGGATGTGTTTGAAACAGACATTGTTTCAGAGGCCTTGGAGAGTGGTGTCTCATTCACAATAGGCATCATGTTGTTACATAAGGATATTGTGGAATAGACAAGGCAAGCAGAAAGGGCTGCATAAACAGAGGCACAAGGGCAGGAAAGCAGGAAGTGAGGAAATGTCGACGCTTGGACTTCTGAATCTGACTTAGGAAAAATTAAAGGTCTAATTGGGGAGTGTCCAGATTCCCTGAGAGGATGCTTGGGTTTTATTTGGTTAGTAGTGGGGAGCTATTGAAAGTTTTGAGCTGGACGATGACATTAATTAATTCAACAAATATTTATGTGTGTCAGGCTCTGTTCTCGGCACTTTGGGGTAAATCAATGAGCAAAATAAACCAGAAAAATATTCCTGCTTTTAGAACTTATATTTTAGTTGAAGAGGCAGTCAATATTACTGTGTGTAATAAGTATGTCATATAGTATGCTAGGTAACAGATAATAAATTTTTTTTAAAAAATTGCTAATTAAAAAAATTTTTTTTTAAAAATTGTTAAAACTGTTAAAAAATTTTAAAAGTAACGTAATGGGGAGTTGGTGTGTATGTAGGGGTTTAGGGGGAAAGGCAGAGTTGTGATTTTATTTTATTTTATTTTTGAGATGGGGTCTCACTCTGTCACCCAGGCTGGAATGCAGTGGCGTGATCTTGACTCACTGCAGCCTCCACCTCCTGGGTTCAAGCGATTCTCTCACCTCATCCTGCTGAGTAGCTACAGGTATGGGCTACCACACCTGGCTAATTTTTGTATTTTTGGTAGAGATGGGGTTTCACCATGTTGGCCAGGCAGGTCTTGAACTCCTGGCTTCAAGTGATCTGCCTGACTTAGCTTCCCAAAGTGCTGGGATCACAGGCATGAGCTACCATGCCTGGCTTGTGATTTTATATGTGTGTGTGTATATATATATAATTTTTAGTTGACACATAATCTTGCATATTTATTAGATATGGAATGATATTTTGATGTGGGGATACAGTGCATAATGATCAAATCAGGGTAATTAGCATATTCATCATCTCAAACATTTATCATTTCTTTGTGTTGTGAACATTTAACACCCTCTCTTCTAGGTTTTTGAGGATATAGAATAATGTAGTTTTTACTCTCTACTTCCATGAGGCCACATTTTTTTAGCTCCCACGTATGAACAAGAATAGGTACGCTCTGTGTCTGATTTGTTTTGCTTATCATCATGTCCTCCAGGCTCATCCACGTTGCTGTGAATGACAAGATTTCATTCTTTTTTATGGCAGCATAGTATTCTATTGTATGTATATGCCACATTTTCTTTATCTCTTCATCTTTTCATGGATGTTTAGGTTGATTTCATAGCTATTGTGAATAGTGCCATAGTAAACATGGGGATGCAGGTATCTTTTTGGTATACTGACTTCCATTCCTTTGGATAAATAGTAGGAGGGTTGCTGGATCATGTGGTCATTCTATTTTTAGTTTTTTGAGAAACCTCCACACTGTTTTCCGTAGTTACTATACTAATTTACATTCTCACCAACAGTGTATACAAATTCCCTTTTCTCTGCATCATTGCTGGCACTTGTTATTTTTTGTCTTTTTGATGATAGCCATTCTCACTGGGGCAAGATGATATTTCATTTCATAGATGTGATTTTAAATAGGTGGTAAAGGTAGGGCTTAGTGAGGTGCCAGAAGATAGAACCTACTACAGGTTGAGCATCCCTAATCTGAAAATTCGACCTCTGAAGTGCTCCCAAATTTAAAAGGTTTTGAGAGCTGATACCACCAGTAGAAACTTCCACACCTGACGTCATGTGATGACAGGTTGCATTCAAAACTTGGTTTCATGCCCAAAACTATTAAATATAGTGTGTAAATTTACCTTCAGGCCATATGTACAAAGTGTATATGAAATAGAAATGAATTTTGTGTTTAGACTTGGGTCCCATCCCCAATATATCTCATTATATATATGCATATGTTTCAAAATCTGATAAAGTCGGAAATCTGAAATACTTCTGGCCCCAAGCATTTCGGATAAGGGATACTCAAACCTGTAGTTCATTAGGGAGAATATTATAGAAAGCCATATTGGGGCCAGGCGCGGTGGCTCATGCCTGTAATCCCAGCACTTTGGGAGGCCGAGGTGAGTGGATCACGAGGTCAGGTGTTCAAGACCAGCCTGGCCAACATGGTGAAACCCTATCTCTACTGAAAATACAAAAATTAGCCTGGTGTGGTGGCGCACGCCTGTAATCCCAGCTACTCAGCAGGCTTAGGCCGGGGAATCGCTTGAACCCAGGAGGCAGAGGTTGCAGTGAGCCGAGATCGTGCCACTGCTCTCCAGCCTGATGACAGAGTGAGATTTGGTCAAAAAAAACACAAGAAACCCAGGTTGAACATTGTTGAATAGGGGTGCGGGGGTGCTGATGAAGAGTCTGGAGGCAAGAAAAAACACTAGAGATTTGTATGAACTGATAGGTTGCTTCAGTGTGGGAAGCAAAATTTTGTTCCACTTGGTTTATATTTTTCTACCTTAGTAAAGAAGTCCAGCAGTTAACTAGCCCAGTAAGCTCTACATTGTTTTTTTAGACTTGCCAGATATGATTTCTAAACTATTGGTGTTCTTTACTACCAAGAGTCTAGTGTTTCTTTATTTATGGACTATCCATATCAGAATCACTAATTAAACATATAGATGCCTCGGCCCTGCCCTAGACCTAATCTTGGAGACAGAGCAGGATAGTGGCTAAGAACAAAGGCTCAAGGTAATCAGCCTGGGTTCAAATCCTGGATCTGCTCTTACTTGACTGGGTGGTCTTGGTCAAGATACTTACTTAACTTTTCTGTGCCTCGGTTTCTTCATCCATAAAATGGGAATAGTGATAATATCTACTTCATAGAATTACTGTGATGATTAAGTAGATTAATTCATGTGAAGTGCTTGAGCACTGCTTGTCACCTGAACACACTTAGTGTTCGATACAATTGTTTGTATTCAATCATAATCTCTGAGGGTGAGGCAAGTAATCTTCAAATTCAGCAGTCACCCTGAGTGGTTTATTTGCCCATGTGCTGTGGGATACACTGTTACTGCTTCTGGAGCTGTGGTGAACTCCCTGAGTGGTCCACACATAGGTATGGTAACTTAGAATATGGGCCAATTAATGTTTTAATTTCACATACATAGTGGTTTATTTAACAGCAAATGCCGTCATTTACTATGCATATTGCATGTTAAGCATATCCTATTGTCATTCACAACAACCCCGTGATGAAAGTAGATATTAATCAGATTTTACAGGTGAGTAAACTGAGGCTTACACTGATGAAAACTTTCCCTAAGCGACACAGCCTGGGAGCTGTGCAGTTGTCGTTGATCCTTAGCTCTGCCTGACCCCAGAGCACTTGCTCCTTCTTCAACATCTTCTAGTTATTCAACCTTTTTATCTTGCAAACATACATATTTTACAGTCAGATGCATTTGTACAAATTATTTACCACTACTGGATAAAAGCCTCACTGGGCATGATTTATTAATGGTAAGCTAGTCGCATCATTCTATATGATTGAGATCTTAAAAACAATTTGTCTTTATAAGTAGAGATGTAGGAAAAACCAAAGGTCTTTTCCCCTTCTAACATAGTCACTCAGTACAGCACAGAATGCTTCTGTGACCAGTGCATGGGGGATTTCCCCTACATACCAACCAGACAGTTCTGCTGCAGACACCAGCTCTGGTGTCTCCTCTAATTCAATTTAATTCTGACACTATCTATCTAGAGGTAGTGTCAGATCCCACTGCTTGAGAGCTGAGTCCCACAAGACTGTCCCCGACTTCAGATGCCAATCACAAGTCTAGGCCTCCAGAATATGGAATTTCTGACTGACCAGTGATTAAAGAAAAACTTAAGCACCTTTAAATTTTAAACTGTTTAGTTTTCCTTTTTTCTTAATTTTTTTTTTTTAAAGAGGGAGTGCAGTGATGATATTATAGCTCACTGCAGCCTCGAACTTCTGGGCTCAGGTGATACTCCGCCTCAGCCTTCCAAGTAATTGAGGTTACATGTGCATGTCACGATGCCCTGCTAATTTTTTTAATTTTTATTTTTCATAGAGACAAGGTCTCACTATGTTGCCCAGGCTAATCTTGAACTCTTGACTTCAAGTGATCCTTCCACCTCTCCTCCAAAAGTGTTGGAATTAGGCATGAGTCCCAACACCCAGCCTAAACAGCTTGAGCATTTAGCAGATCATGGGTAGTGTAGCACCAGACCACAAGGGAGTGTTACTTCTCCAAGAGGGGCAAGAGGGGAAACTTTATAGAGTATTTGCAGAAGCAAGACAAAGAAACCAATTTTGTTTGGTTAAAGTACAGAGTTCCTAGTTAGAGATTAGTTGGTGGTTTTTAATTGGTGCAGTTTCTAGTTTTAATTTACTGTTTACATTGGGCTTTGGTTTGTTTGCTTAGGGATTCAAAGTGACAAGAGCTACCCTACCCCAGTCTAATGGCCTCTCAATTGGATTTTTTTTTTTAGGTTTCCTCCTTTTGGTCAGCCCCTCATTTATAAACTTGGACATAAGTGCCACTCTCTGTCACCATCATGGCTAGGTTGTCTTTGTCTCAGTGTGGAACTCATAAATCATGAGAACAGGCTCAATGAAAACAATTCCTTTTGTTGTTAATGTCATTTTTTTCTCTAATCACAGTGAGACAATCTCGTATGCTGTTGATGTTTTTGAATATACATTTAAGACTTTCGAGAGAATATAGCGCACCAGGAAGATTATAATGATGACCACCAGGAGGATAATACTGAGAGATTTAGCTTCTTAGTTAAGGTCCCTGCCAACCAAACCAACTATTATTTCTATGGAAACAAAATAAAAACAAAGGTTAATGACTAGAACAAACCATAAATTCAGTCTCTGAGTGCAGAGGGTGATTAGTTAGGAAGATTTCTAGATTTGAGCTCTAAGCGTATTTTCCTGGTTTGTAGTTTGAATACCCCTGGTTATGGCAGTGGGCATTTTGGTGAATTCCCTGAGTGGTCCACACATCAGGCATGAGTGTTGTCCTCTGAAATTTTATCAAGTGTACATCTCCAGCTTGCGGGGTTTCAGGAACGGAGCAGTTCTTGTGCAGAGTGATTCCACCTCAGGAAAGTGGGAGAAAATTGGATGGCGGGGCCTAGAAGAATTGAGGATTCAGTGCAAAACTACTGGTAGATAATGTAACTTGAAAACAATTAATGGGGTTGTAGTCTAATAACACGTATACTATTGTTTGTGGCTGAAATGTTTCTCTTTATAGTCATCCCTGTTTCTACCAAAGATAATCACTGTAAGACTAATTTGATTGCATAGTAAATTTTATCTCATCAAACTTGGCCTGATTACGTAAGTGCAATAAGAATAGTCATTGACCACATAGGCTCTTTTTAAAGTTTGCTTTGCTGGAATTTCTGATAGGGAATCTAAGATTGGTCTTTTGAAAAACCTCTTAAACCTAGGAAGCCAAACAAAGGCAAATTTCAGACTTCGCCTGCAGTACCTGTATTTTGGGTGAATTCTTCTTTTCTCACAAGGTCCCTCAGATAACTTGAGGTTCTTGGGTCTGCTGGGAACTGATAGCTTTTACTCACTCACTGTGAGACTGGGAACCCCTGCAGCCAGGCATTCTATGCACCCTCTCAGACATGACCCTTGGTAACATAACCAATGTTTCCAGTTGTATCCTGTTATAAAGAGAACAGATTCATTTTGAACTTCTGCAAATAATTATATTGGCATAAAAAAAATCTTCACAAGTAGCTTTCCAAGTTCCAGAGGATCAGGTGGAGAGAAAAAGTAGATACTTCGATCTTTATTCACAAAAGTGCACTTTACCAAATTGCTGCAAGCTGTAGATAGCTTAAAAGGTAAAATGTTTCTTTAAATCTGGAAAAGAAAACTTTAAAATAAAGAACCAGCAAAAATTTCACACATAAAGTCATAAAAACATTGTTTTCATCAGTTATTCAGTCCTACGTAATTCTTGTTCTCCACGATCTTGGGAAAGCAGTTTCACAGACTCAGCAGTTTCTTTATTAGAGTTCTGGGGATTCTTACCCACTTTCATGGCATGATCTTAGTTTAAAGTTATCAGAAACCTGTATATCCAGAGTACTTGTCAGAATCCTTTCCATGAATCTCCTTGAAGAAGAAGCAGTTTTGGACTATAGCCGATTGCAAATGTTTTAGAGAAAAATCAAAACAATAACTGTCTATGGATGACAAGACTTAAGATGGGCCATGGTTAAATTCTAGTGAAGTTTCATTATAATAATGATGTAACTGACAAAAAAAATCTGGTTATTTTCTGTGACATATAACAATTTAACATAATAATCAAAATTATAACTGTAGATATTTTATAAACACAATTTCAAAAAGTTTTAAACTTTTATTCCATTTATATTTCTTTAACTCACTTCTTCTTAAACAAATATGCTTGAATTGCTCATGAAAAATCCCATGAGATACTGAACAACGTTAGCCATTGAAAGAGTTCAGGAGATGTCACCCCAGAATGTGCTGCTTGGGAATATTGATTGCTTTGAGCTGAAAGCATTTGAAAAATAACAAAGGCAGGGAGAGGCTTTTGGGACTCCCTTGTCTGCCTAAAGACAGATCGTCCAAAGAAATCCAACTATCATCCATCGCTTCTTCCACACCATCATCCTATGTTATTTCATTTTTCTTGACAAATCAGGCAGGTATTATGGTTTTTTTGCTTCCATGACGGATGTGCGTCAAGATCAAGCAATCCATTTTTACTGCGCATTTTGCTCTTAGGTTGGATTTATGTTTTTTGATCTTAAACATCTGGCAGAGATAACACCAATCTGTCTAACCAGCAACCCAGCAAAAACTTGACAGTTCTGAGAAATTCCCATTTTTATTTTATCAACAATTTTAAAACCCGCTTTATTTACCACAGACTTATGTAAATCATGTGAATTTAGAAAAAAAAATCACATTTGGGTCAGTTTCTGTATTTGTGAGAATTTTAGAAATAATTTACATGTGGGCTCATTTATCCCTAAGCCAATTTGAATAGATCTCCATTAAAGGATTTTATAAATTGGTTTAGTAATACGATCTGAAAATATCATATATATATATCCACACACACACACATACACACACACACACACGTCATAGACAAGACAAAAGGAGATAAACTTCTGGTTTGAGTCACTTATTAAAAGTAGTCCAAGGCTGGGCACAGCGGCTCATGCCTGTAATCCCAGCACTTTGGGAGGCTGAGGTGGGCGGATCACAAGGTCAGGAGTTCAAGACAAGCCTGGCCAACATGGTGAAACCCCATCTCTACTAAAAATACAAAAATATTAGCCAGGCATGGTGGCGGGCACCTGTAATCCCAGCTACTGAGGAGGCTGAGGCAGGAGAATTGCTTGAAGTGAGTTGAGACTGCGCCATTGCACTCCAGGCTGGGCAACAGAGTGAGACTCCATCTCCAAAAAAAAAGTAGTCCAAAGGTCATTCTTGGTTGGTGGTTGCTCTGCAGTTGCTATAATTACAAGGCCATTAATTTGGAAGCCTTTTGTTTCTTATCTTGCTCTGAGGTCCTCAACTAACTGACTTAACCCTGTAGCTTCCTTATCCTTTTTTTTTTCTTCTCTTCTCTCTTTGTTTGGTAACGTTGTGTGGGGAGAGTCCATTTACAAAAAGGACAGCTAGGGTGAGCTGAATTGATGGAATGCCTGGAATGCTCTGAGAAAAACAGAAGGTCCAAGTGGGCTTTGAAATTAGTAATAGATTCATTTTTCTTTTGTCGGCAGGTCTGGTTGATCAGCTAGTGCAAGTAGGAAACATTTTAGGGTGGCTTTCAAAAGGTTATTATTATTATTATTATTTTTGCTTTTTATGGTCTATACATGGGGTCTCATGACCACAGATAACATCCTCAGAATGATAATCTTCTGCCTTTTGCATCCATTTTTGGCTTTTCTTATGTCCTATCCACATGAGTTTACTGGGTACAAAAAAAAAATAGAATGAATAAGACCCTCTGTTTGATAGCACAACAGGGTGGACTGCAGTCAGTAGTAACTTAATTGCACATTTAAAAATAACTGAGACTATAATTGGATTATTTATAACACAAAGGATAAATGCTTGAGGGGATGAACACTCCATTCTTCATGATGTGATTATTATGCACCACATGCCTACCTATATCAAGACATCTTGTATACCCCATAAATATATATATCCCTACTTTGTACCCACAAGAATTCAAAAATTCTAAAAACCCACAAAAAAATAGAAAAAAACAAACATGTCTACCTAGGTTGCCAAGTTCAGTGCAAAACCCATTCATGAATGGGGCAGACAAAGCTTTTCCCTGCTGGATAGGGATACCTTTTATTATTGCTCTGAGTTTAAGATTTTGATCAAGACATAAGGATTCTCTACTAAAAATACAAAAGTTAGCTGAGTGTGGTGGCGGGCTCCTGTAATCCCAGCTACTCAGGAGGCAGAGGCAGGGCAATCACTTGAACTCAGGAGGCAGAGGTTGCAGTGAGCCAAGATTGCACCACTGTGCTCCAGCCTGGGTGACAGAGCGAGACTCCGTCTCAGAAAAAAAAAAGACATAAGGGGAGTTAAAAAGCAGATCCTGGGATGGGTGCAGTGGCTCACACTTGGAATCCAAACATTTTGAGAAGCTGAGGCAGGAGGATTGCTTGAGTCCAGAAGTTTGAGGCTGCAGTGAGCTATGTTCATGTCTCTGCACTTCAGTCTGAGTGACAGAGTGAGACCCTATCACAGAAAGAAATGGTAAAAAATTTTCTTTTTAAAAATTTTTCTTATTTTTTATTTTTTTGAGACAGGGTACTCTGTTGCCCAGGCTGGAGTGCAGTGGTACAAGCTCAGCTCACTGCAGCCTCTGCCTTGTGGGTTCAAGCGATTCTCCTACCTCAGCCTCCCGAGTAGCTGGGATTACAGGTGTGTGCCAACATGCCCGTCTAATTTTTGTATTTTTAGTAGAGGTGGGGATTCATTGTGTTACCCAGGCTGGTCTTGCGCTCCTGAGCTGAAGTGATATGCCTGCCATGGCCTCCCAAAATGCTGGGATTGCAGGTGTTAAGTCACCATGCCAAGCCTATAAAAAAAGAGAAGACCTGGTTAACCTGAGAACCTAACTATAAATACTCATTTAGTTCTTTTTCCTTCTTTCCTTTGAGGTATACAGGTAAACAAGCAAAAGAAAAAAAAAATCAGCAAACTCAGAGTAGACAGAGGAGGACAGAGAGATCAGAAACCTCAACATGCCAGTAAAAAATACTTCTTGTTGCTGTTTTGTTTTTGTTAAATAGAGATGGGGTCTTGCTCTGTTGCCCAGGCTGATCTCAAATTCCTGACCTCAAGCAGTCATTCCACCTCAGCCTCCTAGAGTAGTGAAATTACAGGTGTGAGCCACCGTGCTTGGCCCTTCTCACTGTTTCTGAGATGTTCAGGATCGTGTGTGTGTGTGTGTGTGTGTGTGTGTGTGTACACGTACGTACGTGAACAATTTTGTTTAGGTGAAAACTTCCCCTTTGTAGTCACCAAAATTCTAAATTGCTTTTGGTAAGATTGGCCCATTCTTCTAGAAGAGCTTAGATTCTGTGATGCTGTTTTGAGAAGCACTTGAGTCTGTAACATCTTCCTCCCCACATCCCCAAACTGGGAAGGGAGCTGAGACCAAAGAATAACTTGGACAAATCTAGCTTGACAACTAGATAAGTTTGTTAGGACTTACCTTCAGGACACTCCTGGATGGTGGCTGGACAGCTCTAGAGATTGACACCACCTCCCATCTCTAAGCTCTTTTAAGTTAATTTTCTGACCCTTTAGTGTGTGTGTGTGTGTGTGTATGTGTGTGTGTGTGTGTATGTGTGTGTGTGTGTGTGTGTGTGTGTGTGTGTGATGAGACTGTTTTCCTTGGTATGTTCCCAGCTGTGCCCCAGGATGTATCCGTTCTCAGGGACACTTGGTCCTTGGCTGGGCGCAGTGGCTTTGGCTCACTGCCTAGCTTTCAGGGTTCAAACACTCTTAAGTAACATGTTCGGGGACCAGTCACGCTAGAGATGGAGTCCCAGACTCTGGATTTAAATAAACTCATTATTTCCTGTCTTCCTGGAACCTTTCCTAGTGGAGGTCTTTCTCTCAACCCAATTCGGTTTTTGCCTGACCTGGTTGGACACCTGAGCCTCCCTGCAAGACTCAGTCTGGTTTCTGCTGGGACTTCCAAACCTAGTCTGGAGCAGAAATGTTAAACTTGGAGAACTTGACACCAGTGTTAGAACTATTGTATCTGAGACTACTTACTGGGGATGACCTCCAAATGTGCAGGGAGAAGTAGTTAGCACAGGGGGCTCTGTGGGGTAACTCTATCATTGGTTTGCTTGTTGCTCCCAGAGATCATTATCATGTAAAGTCCATTGGGTCCCACTTCTGATGTCAGATCTGGTAAGAGAACAACTGAAGCTCATTTACATTTTAAACAGTTTGGTTGAGCATTCAGCAGTTCGTGGATAGGGTAGCATCAGACCACGAGGGGCTAGCACGCTGCCCAGAGGGGCAAGAGGGGAAACTTTTATAAAGTATTTGCGAGAAGCAAGACAATGAAACCAATTTTGATTGGTTAGAGTGGAAAGTTTCTAGTGAGACGTTAGTTGGTGATTTCTGATTGGTGCAGTTTCTAGTTTCAGTTTACTGTTTACATTGGGCTTTGGTTTGTTCACATAGGAATTGAAAGTGATAGAGCTAGTTAGTCAGACTCTCAATTAGATTTTATTTTTTTAACATGCCTATAAATTGAGGTTTCCATGACTCGCCTCTTGGGGTTTGATTAGTTTGTTGGAGAGTGGTTCATACAACTGAGGGAAACACTTTATTTATGTTTACCCATTTATTAAAAAGGATACGACAGAAGATAAATATCCACAGTTCGATGGCAGAGGTGCATAGGGCAAGGTGTGGGAGAAGGTGCATGGAGCTTCCATGTCCCCTTTGAGGATGCCATTCTCCAGGAACCTCCATGTCTTCAGCCATCTGGAAGCTCCCAGAACTGGGTTTTGTTGTCATTGTTGTTGTTGCTCGTTTGTGGAAATTCTGTTATATAGGCATGGTTGATTAAATCATTGGCTGTTGGTTTATTGACTCAACTTCAATAAGCCCCTCTCCCCTCTCAAAGACCAAATATATATTTTGCAATATCACAATAAGATGTTCCAAAAGGCCTTTTCTATTTGCGAGGTATTTTTCTACTACCCTATGTAGCCAGCCTGCAGCATGGTTTGCAATGATCTGGTCTTCACACTCCTGTAGTTCCCTCCCACATGTTACCAAGTTTAGTCTGTGTGACCAGTAGAATCTAGCAGAAACGATATGTCACTTCTAAGATAAAGGACTGTGGCTTCCATCTAGGAGTCTCTTTATTTCTCAACCACTTTCTCTGGAAAACACAGCTGACATGTGAGCAGGTCCATGACAAGATCAACATGGGGAGGAGAAAAAGCCTCCGAAGTAATGTGGGTGAGCTGGAAGGTGCCTGAGCTTAGAAGCAAGCCTTTGGAGATTGCAGCCCTGCCTGAGGGCTCGCCTGCAACCCAAGGGGAAATCCAGAGCCAAAACCACGGAGCTAAGCTGCTCCCTCATGCCTGACCTTGAGAAGCTGTGAGATAGTAAATGTTCGATGATTTAAGCTGCTGAGTTTTGGAGTAATCTGTTTTAGATAGCTAGGAGATGCTGCAGTTCCTATTGTGAGTCCAGTCGTACCCCTTCATTCCCAACATCCTGGAGCCCTTCAGTGCACGCACACAGGCTTACTTGCACACGCCCTCTCTTTCTCTGTCTTCCTTCCTCCTCCTATCTGTTTCTCGTTGCCTGTCTCTCACATACAGTTTCACTTGGTTGCTGACATGTTTCAGATATGCATCCCCTCCAAATCTCATGTTGGAATGTGATCCCCAGTGTTGGAAGTGGGGCCTCATGGGAGGTGTTCAGGTCATGGGGGTGGATCCCTCATGAATGGCTTTGTGCCCTCCCGTTGATCATGATCGAGTTCTCACTCCGTTGGTTCACAAGAGAGCTGGTGGTTTCAAAGAACCTGGTCCGTCTCTTGCTCTTTCTCTCACCATGTGATGCACCTGTCTTCCCTTCGCTTTCCGCCATGAGTGGAAGCTTCCTGCGGCCCTCACAGAAGTAGATGCTGGCGCCATGCTTCTTGTACAGCCTGCAGAACCATGAGCCAAATAAACTTATTTTCTTTATAAATTACCCACTCTGTTATTCCTTTTTAATAATGTAAATGGATTAACACAGTTGCTTAATTCTTTATTATGTTTATCTGTTATCTAGATTATTTCTCTTCCTATACATCTTCTCTTTTAAATATGCTGCTGTTTGGGTCCCAGCTGCTAAGACGTTCAGTAGCAAATATCTCACTGTAACACTTGGTATGGCAACTCTCTGAGCTCAGGAAGGATTGTAATGGTTAAATGTATATGTGGACTTGACTGTGCCATGGGGTGCCCAGACATTTGGTCAGATATTTTGGATGTGTCTGAGGATGTTTCTGGATGGGATCAACATTTGAATTGGCTGACTGAGTAAAGTAGATTGACTTCTCCGAATGTGGGTGGGCCTCATCCCATCGTTGAAGGCCTGACTAGAACAAAATGGCTAAGAAAGAGGGAGCATGTGTCTGCCTGTCTTCCAGCTGGGACGGTAGTCTTCTCTTGCCTTTGGATCCAGACTTGGACTAAAACTTAATGCCACGGTTTCTTCTGGGTTTCCAGCTTGCTAACCGCAGGCCTCGGGACCTCTTACGCTCCATAACTGTGAGATGAGAGCCTTGACTGTACGCATGACCTGATGAACACTGGCCGGCTGGGTGACTGGGAAGAGCTGACTTGGTCAGTAATTTCTGAGATGCCACCTGCTGGAAAGTCCTGTAGCCAGCAGCCAGTATGAACCCGGTTTCGGTAGGGTTTTTCAGTGAGACAGGTTCTGATTTCTGTTCGAAGATGTTTGGTTTTTGGAGAGAAGCGCTGAAGGTGCCATTGCCTTCTTGCTTCTCTTCCTCTGCTTGTTCATAAGCAGCAGAGTGCAGTCTGTACCGGGGAGTGTGAACAGTGTTTCTGTTTTTAAGAGTAAGAAATTGCCAGAGAAAATTAATTAGGGCTTGAATCAGCTTATTTAAAGCAATCATCTTCACACTAAAATACTACTTTGGTCTATTTCAGAGCATGTTTCTGTGTGTCATTTAGCTCCCTGCTGCAATTTGTACCCTTTGATTTTCAGTTCTTAAAATTTGGAGGCCAGATTTCCCCAGAGGATTACCTTTCTAAATCAAATCCTCTTTATCAAGAATCTAAATTTAAAATGGGATGTTTTGATAAACATGCAGGTTAAATGGTTGGAAAACCACTTAGAGAAGATGCTTTGGCCCACACCTGCCTTCTTAGAAATCCACAGAAAGGAACTAGGGCTGCCAGTACTTATTGTATCATTGGGCTGTGATATGTTTGTCATCTTGGTAGGCTGTTTTCACTGAGTTTTTGCCAAGAAAAGAGACTTTAAGAATTATGTGTAGGCCTTAAACTTGGTGTCTTACTTCTGCATTCAATAGATACCTGTTTCTGTTTAGTTTGAAGAAGATGTTAAAACTGGATGGGTGGGGTGGCCTGTAATTCCAACACCGAGGTGGGCAAATCACTTGAGGTCAGAAGTTCAGGACCAGCCTGGCCAACATGGTGAAACCCCATCTCTACTGAAAATACAAAAATTAGCTGGGCGTGGTGCCACACTCCTGTAGTCCCAGCTACTTAGGAGGCTGAGGCAGGATAGTCGCTTGAACCTGGTAAGCAGAGGTTGCAGTGAGCTGAGATCGCACCACTGCACTTCAGCCTGGGTAACAGAACAAGCCTCCATCTCAAAAAAAGAGATGTTCGATCACCAGCCAGTTTTGTGAACCACTTTCACCTGTGGTGGAAGGTTCTTTGCAGATGGTAATACCCTTCCATCATTTGCAGCATCTCTAGCTTGGCCTGATATTCAAACCACTGTGCATTTTTTTTTTTTCACAGCTGGCAAGAATTTAGCTACAGTTGGTCAGGCGATTGTCTACTTTGCATTAATAATGGCGTTTTATATTACAATAAGGCCAGTATTTTCTTTATTATGAGCTTAGCTTTTCCATTGGAACTGTGAGAATACCTTGGGAGAGACTGTGGATTTGATTCCAGACGACCATCATTAAAGCAAATACAGCAATAAAGCGAATCACACACATTTTTGGTTTCCCAGTGCACTATGCTGAAGTCTTTTAAATGCACAATAGGCATTGTGTCTAAAAAATTGTGTGCATACCTCAATTTAAAAATACTTTGTTGCCAAAAAATGCTAGTGGTTAGTGAGTCCTAATGATTTTTTCTGGTGGAAGGTCTTGGCTCAGTGAGAATGGCTGCTGACTGATCAGGGAGGTAGTTGCTGAAGGTTCAGGTAGCTGTAGCAATTGATGGACTCTTCCATAAAAAATTTCTCTGTACCTTGCAATGCTATTTGATAGTATTTTACCCACAGTAGAACTTCTTTCAGAATTGGAGTCAAACCTGTCAAACCCTGCTGCTGCTTTATCAACTAAGTTTGTGTAATATTTTGAATCTTTTGTTGTCATTTCAACAGTGTTTACAGCATCTTCACCAGGAGTAGATTTCATCTTTGCTCATCTGTAAGAAGCAACTCCTCATCCCTTCAAGTGTTCTTGTGAGATTGCAGTGATTCAATCACATATTTAGGCTCTACTCGTAATTCTGTAATAGTTCCCTTGCTATTTCTGTCACATCTGCAGTTATTTCCTCCACTGAAGTCTTAAGCTTCTCAAATTCATCCATGAGGGTTGGAATCAACTTCTTCCAAACTCCTGTTTTATTGTGTTTTAACTTCCTCCCATGAACTTTCTTAATGGCATCTAGAATGGTGAATCCTTTCCAGAAAGTTTTTAATTTACTTTGCGCAGATGCATCAGAGCAATCTCTGGCAGACTGGCCATAGTAGCCTTACAAAATGGATTTCTTAAATAGTAAGACTTGAAAATAGGAATTACTCATTGGTCCATGGTAGGCAGAATGGATGTTGTATTAGCAGGCCTGAAAACAACATTCATCTCCTTGTACATCTCCTTTGGAGTGAGTGCTTGGATGACCAGGTGCATTGTACATGAGCAATAATATTTGGAAAAGGAATCTTTCTCTGAGAAGTAGCTCTCAACAGTGGGCTGAAAATATTCAGTAAATCATATTATAAACAGATGGGCTATAATTCAGACATTGTTATTCTGTTTCTAGAGCACAGGCAGAGTAGATTTATTTAGCATCATTCTTAAGGTGTTTGAGACTCTTGAAATGATAATGAACACTGGCTTCAACTTAAGGTCACTGGCTACATTCACTCCTAAGAAGAGAGTCGGCCTGTCCATTGAAGCCAGGCATTAACTTCTCCTCTCTTTGCAAGTTCTAGAGGGCATTTTCTTCCAATAAAGGCTGTTTCATTTACATAGAAAATCTGTTGTTAAGTATAGATACCATATTAGTTTGTTCTTGCATTGCTATAAAGAGCTACCTGAGACTGGGTAATTGAAAAAGAAAAGAGGTATAATTGGCTCACAGTTTCACAGGCTATACAGGAAGTATGGCTGGGGAGGCCTCAGGAAACTTACAATCATGGTGGAAGGCGAAGGGAAAGCAGGCACATCTTACATGGCTGGAACAGGAGGAAGAGAGCAAGAGGGAGGTGTTACACGCTTTTAAACAATCAGATGTCTTGAGAACTCACTGTTACTGAGAACAGCAAGGGAGAAGTCTGCACCTGTGATCCAGTCACCTCCCAGCAGGCCCCTCCCCCAACATTGGGGATTGCAATTCGACATGAGGTTTGGGGGGCGGACACAGCTCTAAACCATGTCAGCTACCTTCACAAATTATCTTCGCTAGATGTTCCGGATAGCTTGCTGCAGCTTCTTCATCAGCACTTGCTGCCTCACCTTGTACCTTTATATTATGGAGATGGCTTCTTTCCTTAGTCCTCATGAACCACCCTCTGCTAGTGTCAGACTTCTTCTGCAGCTTCCTCACCTTTCTTAGCCTTCATAGAATTGAAGAGAGGTAGGGCCTTGCCCTGGATTAGGCTTTGGCTTGACGGAGTGTTGTAGTTGGTTTGAACTTCTATTCAGACCATTCAGACTTTGCCCATCTCAGCAATAAGGCTGTTTGTGCCTTCTTATCATTTGTGTGTTCACTGGAGTAGCACTTGTAATTTCCTCCAAGAACTTTTCCTTTGCATTCAAAACCTGGCTGTTTGGTGCAAGTGGTCTGGTTTTCAGCCTGTGGAGGCTGTTGACATACCTTTCTCGCTAAGCTTAATCATTTATAGCTTTTCATTTAAAGTGAAAGATGTGCTACTCTTCCTGTCATTTGGACACTTAGAGGCCATTGTAGGGATATTAATTGCCTGATCTCAATATTGTTGTGTCTCATGAAACAGGGAGGCCCGAAGAGAGGGAGAGAGATGGGAGAATGGCCAGTTTGTGGAATAGTCAGAATGCAAACATTTATCAGTTAAGTTTGCCACCTTGTATGGGTGTGGTTTGTGGCATCCCAAAGCAATTACAATAGTAACATCAAAGGTCACTGATCACAGATTACCATAACAGATATAATGAAAAAGTCTGAAATAATGAGAGATTTAGTAAAATGTGACACAGAGACACGAAGTGAGCCTGTGCTGCTGAAATAATGGCTCTGATAGACTTTCTGGACACAGGGTGCCACAGACCTTCGGTTTGTAAACAACGCACTGTGAAGTGCAGTGAAGTGGGGCACAGTAAAACAGGAGTATGCTGTACATGTACACATGCTTTCTTTGGCGGCACTTCAGAAACTTAGGAAGCCTTGACCATAGTCCAAGCAGATGTGTTTCAATGCCTGAGTATTTTATCCCAGGCAGAGCGGCAGAGTAGGTGAAAAGTGTTTGTGTGTGTGTTTAACTGATAGTGTTTATTTATTTTGAGACAAGTTCTTGCTCTGTCACTCAGGCTGGAGTACAGCGGCACAATCACTGCTCACTACAGTGAGCAGCTGTCTTGACCAGCTGGGCTCAAGCAATCCTCCCACCTCAGCTTCCTGAGTAGCTGGGACTACAGGTGCATACCACTATGCCCGGTTAATTTTTGTATTTTTTGTAGAGACGGGTTTTGTCATGTTACCCAGGCTGGCCTCAAATTCCTGAGCTCAAGCA
The DNA here is from genome assembly GCA_963573385.1 of Cacajao melanocephalus. NCBI lineage: Eukaryota > Metazoa > Chordata > Mammalia > Primates > Pitheciidae > Cacajao > Cacajao melanocephalus. Next base: position 160,761 of record CAUYLG010043139.1, read on the forward strand.
GGCTGCTTGCTTCAGCCTCCCAAAGTGTTGGGCCTACAGGCATGCGCTACTGTGCCCCGCTGATAGTCTTTATATTTTGGAGCAGTTTTAGGTTTACAGACAATTGAGCGAATAGTGCAGAGTTCCTTCATGCCCCTAGTTTCCCCTACTATTAACGCCTTATATTTGCATGGTACATTTGTTACATTTGGTTGATACTGACTCATTATTATTAACTAAAATCTATAGTTTTTATTAGTGTTGTCCAGTTCAATGGATTTTGACAAATACATAATATGTAGCTACCATTGCGGTATCATACGGAATACTTTCACTGCCCTAAACATCAGCAGTACTCCCACCTACTCATTCCTTCCTGCCTCCTCCTGAGCCCCTGGCAACCACTGATCTTTTTACTATCTCCATAATTTTGTCTTTTCCAGAATGTCACATAGTTGAGATCTTACAATAGTTAGGCTTTTCAGATTGGCTTTTGCCACTTAGTAATATGCATTTAAAGTTTGTGTTTTTTCATGGCTTGATAGTTCATTTCCGTTTAGTGTTGAGTGATGTTCCCCTGTCTGAATGGACTACAGTTTATTATCCATTTACCTGCTGAAGGACATCTTGGCTGTTTCTTGTTTTGGGTGATCGTGAGTAAAGCCACTATAAACGTTTGCTGCAGGGTTTTGTGTGGTCATAAGTTTTCACCTCATTTGAGTAAATACCTAGGAGTGCAACCGAAGGCTCTGTAGTAGGCTTTTGACCAGGTGATGTATTCTTCGTCCCAGTGTCTCTTCTTTTGCTGACAATTGACCTCCTTATTGTGTCAACCTAACCAGGCCTGCCTCTGCCAGGGCTTGCTCTTCTTCACAGGGAGCTTTATGTGAACAATCAGGACACAAAGGTCTTGCTTATGTTTTCAGGAAAGAGTGTTTATAATATTTCTTAATCATGGTTCCAGCTTATTTCAACTCATAATTATATGATCATTTTTAAAAAATTTTGGTAGAATATGTATGTATAACATACAATTTGTGATTTTAACCATTTTTAAGTATACAATTCAGTGCCATTCATTATATTCACATCATTGTGCAACCATCACCACGATCTGTTTCTAAAACCCTTATCAGGGAATAATGACCATTTTAAAAGAGGAATTTAAAGAAATAATCTGAAGCTATATTTGGCAAAATGTTTCTATCAGTCACTCCCAAAATCTCAGTGGCTATTGACAACAATTTTTATGTCTCCCTGATGATACACATATGTCATTTTCTTTTGTCTAGAACTTAGTTACGTGGCCACTTCTAACTGCAAGGGAGCTTGGGAAATGTAGTCTAGCTACGTACATAGGACTAAGAACAAATTGGCTTGGTGATTTGATTTGTTGGCATTCCTGGCCATATTAAGTAAGATTATTAAATCATATATATTGTTAACTTGATCTTTCAGAGATGACATGACAGTAATTGCATGGTTTCATAGATCTGGTTATGTTTCAGGAGAGCATTTTTCCATCCCCTGCTCTCTTTCCATCTAAACTTTAATTATCCTTTTAACACTGAGAGAGCTTCCTGAAATAAAATTATATGCCTATTTTGATAACTACCTGTTTGATAGTGATGTTCTATAAAACTCTGAGAAAAGTCAGCAAGGAGGCTGAGGGTGGTGGCTCATGCTTGTAATCCCAGCACTTTGGGAGGCTGAGGCGGGCGGATTACCTGAGATCAGGAGTTCAAGACCAGCCTGGCCAACATGGTGAAACCCCATCTCTACTAAAAAAAACAAAAATTAGCTGGGCATGGTGGCACATACCTGTAATCCCAGTTACTCCGGAGACTGAGGCAAGAGAATTGCTTGAGCCTGGGAGACAGAGATTGCAGTGAGCCGAGATTGTGCCACTACACTCCAGCCTGGCCAACAGAGCAAGACTCTCTCTCCAAAAAAAAAAAAAAAAAAAAAAAAAAAAGTCAACAATAGTTAATATAGCAATTCTTACGGTCAGATGTTAAAAAAAATCTCAGGTCTTCAGTCTTGTGTCAAAAGGCAGAGAAGCAGTCTTGAAGCTTTCCAGACATTGATTTGGTTTCCAGATAATGGGCTACTATTGAGTTTACATGTAGCATTGGTCTTCTGCTATTGTCTTTATAAGAAAAGCATGTGAAATTTGGAATTGTAAATGGCATTTCCTAACCAGAGCAGCAGGTTCAGATAGTGATGCTATAAATTTTGGCACAGGACTCAGTTTCTTAATAAAATTTAATGAAAAATTGACAAGATTTGTACAGTGTTTTAATGGTTGATCCCCTGAATGCATCTAATTAGCTTATTACAGTTTGAAAGCAAGTTCAATTGCCTAAATGTGTGACTTGGTATTTTGAACTTGTTTGTTAGGGCTCAGCTTGCAGGTAATAGAAGTTCGTTGTCCAATATTAATTTTAAATAAGCGCCTACTGTTCTCTAGAAACTCCCATTCCCTTAAGGAAAAGTGTTTCATATGAGCCTCTCGTTGCCGGGAATAGCTGTGTAAGCATTGTGGAAGTTTTTCCATGTTAAAATGTAGTCTGCCAGTTCATTTATTCCTTTTAGGGTTCTGACAGTTGCTTTTGTTTATGCACCCCTATAGAGCTGTCTTTAAACTCACTCAGCAAATTGGAAACATTTAGCTTGGATGAAACCTCTTTATCTTCCAGTAATCTCACCATAGAGACCACTGTACTCTCAAATCCATCGTTAATACTTTTAGTAAGAATGGCCTGCTTTCATTCTCTTATTACTGAGCCATTATTCTGGACTCTGTTTATTATAATTCCAGACTCGAAGTAATTATCCCATTGAAAAGACCACGCATGTGTACACCCTGTTGTGACACAGCGGGTTTTGTCCTATCTGACCTTGCCTGCTTTGTGAACTGTTAGGATCTCAGAAAAACAAAAATCACCACCAAAAAAGAAAAATCTTATATTTTTAAATTTTAATTTTTTATAGTTTTTATTATATTAATTTTTAATTGTGACAAAATATATGTATATAATTTACCATCTTTACCATTTGAAGTGTACACTTTGTTGGTAATAAATATATTCTTTACTCCCCCTTTACCCACCCCACCCCTGCCCCTGCCCAACTTCTCCTCTTCCCAGCCTCTGGTAGTGATTTAAAGTGTGAGTGACAATCTCATTTCTTATAATTATGTGATCATTTGGTTTTTTTAAAAAAATTGTGGTAGAGTATGTATAACATGGAATTGGTGATTTTATTCTGTCTTCATGAGATCTACCTTTTTTAGCTCCACACGACTGAGAACATGTGACAGTTGTCTTTCTGTTCCTAGCTTATTTCACTTAACATAATGACCTCCAGTTCCATCCATGTTGCTGCAAATGACAAGATTCATTTTTTATGGCCAAGTAGTATTCCATTGTATATATATCCACAATTTTCTTTATTCATCTACTAACGAACACTTAGGTTGATTCCATACCTTTGCTGTTGTGAATAGTGCTTCAATAAACATGCATGTGCAAATATCCTTGACACCTGATTTCTTTACATCTGGGTAAATAGCCAGTAGTAGGATTGCTGGATCTGTTAATATGTTAATTCTATTTTTAGTTTTTTGGGAAATTGCCATAGTGTTTTCATAGTGGCTGTGCTGGGAAGATGTGTTGGTGGGTGGGGGGAGGATAAAAAGAGATTAGACATACGTTAGATAGAAGAAATAAGTTCTAATGTTCGATAGCAGTGTAGGGTATCATAGTTAACAACAGTGTATTGTATATTTCAAAACAGCTAGAAGAGAGGACTTGGAATTATCCCAACACAGAGAGATGATGAATACTCAAGGTGATAAATGCCTCAAATACCTAATTTGGTCATTACACAGTGCAAGCATGTGATAGAGTCACATTTGTCCCCTCATATACATGTACAAATGTTCGTATCAATAAAAAAGATATACAAAAAGCCAAACCTTTTTAGCTACAAAATCTGTCTCTTATTTTTAAATACATATAGTTAGAAAGTGCTAGAGTCCTGTAGCATAAGTATTCAGAGTTTACTCAAGCTTTCGTCCTCAGGCAGACTTAGCAGCTGTTATCTAAAGCCAGACTTGCAGCATCAGAAATCACCTGGAGCTTGTCCAAAAGGCAAGAGTCTTGGGCTCCGCCCCAGACCTTCTGCCTCAGAATCTGTGCTTCCTCAGACTCCTCTGGTGGCTCTGATAGGTATTAAAGTTGGAGAAGCACTGGTTGGAGATCTTTTACCTGAGCTTGTCATCGTGGAATCACCAGTCAGTATGAGAAGTGACCATAACATTTCAACTCAAACCCTATTTCTAAAATGAAAAATCTGTCTGTTGTAGCTAATTAGGTTCATGACAAATATCAAACTCTCTTTCTGTTATGTTCTGGTGTTCTCGTGTTCTGACAATGGCAGTGGCAGAAACGTGTCCTTAGTTGAAAATAGTAAGGCTCTTTCATGTATTTAGAATCCAGTCTTTGACTCCTTGTGATAGGGAATTCAGGCATTCCTGAGACTTCTCAAAAGATTCTGACTTTCCCAGGTACAGGCTTATCCAGACGACATGTTTGGAGATCGGCTGAGAGAGGGAATGACACTTATCCTTATTATATGTCACTCTTGCTCTTCAATATTTGAAAGACACACTGTGTAAAGCAAAAAAACCCTGCTGTCCTGGCTTCTGACATTAATTCAATTTTAGTTACTTCGAGAGGGCAGAAGAACAGTCTACCTAGAATGTTAGGGGTTCCTAACAACTAAGAGTTTCTTCTCAAGTCAATGGGCCAAAGAAATGATTTCTTCAAAAGTAAAATCTATTTATCACTTAGAGTATTTGCTTTTAGTTCTAAATAATTTGTATGTGTCTGCTAGGTTATGCCTTTTTATTCTAGAGAATAGGCTACAAATAGGTTAGTTTTTTTTTTTTCTTGTAATACTGTGCTATAATAGTCTTTTGTCCCCCATCGGGATGGAAAACAAAGGTAAAAAGAAGTGGCATTTCCATAGGGAATATTTCCTAACTTTTTAATGCAAGTTTCTAATCTGAAAACTGACACATATTTTTAAAAGAATGCCAACATGACTTAATCTAGTTTTATTCAGTTTAGGAACTGAAGTGCCCCCGGGTAAGGGACAGCATTCCTGAGCCTTCCGGTGCCCCTGCTACCCCCATGCCCACTGTGCTTCCTCTTCTGCATTGTCTTCTTTGCTCTTAAACACACGCGTTTTAAAATAAAACTTTTTTTTTTTTTAAAGAGATGGCACCATCATAGCTCACCGTAGCCTCAAACTCCTGGGCTGAAATGATCCTTTCTGCCTCAGCCTCCTGAGTAACTGGGACTACAGGTGTGCACCACGGCACCTGGCATATTTTTTATTTTTATTTTATTGTAGAGACAGGGTTTCGCTTTGTTGCCCAGGCTGGTCTTGAACTTCTGGCCTCAAGCTATCCCCCTGCCTTGGCCTCCCAGAGCTCTGGGATTATAGGTGTGAACCACCATGCCTGCCCTAAAATACTTTTTAAAACTTCTTTTCATTTGCTTCTTCCCTTAACTTTCCTCCACTGCCCACCACTTCTGCTTATCTGACTCCTACCATCACTCTCACTAAAACTTCACTGCAAGATCACCAGACACCAAGTCCCGTGGCTTCTTTACCATTTGATCTTATCTGCTTTCTCTACTCCCTTGATTCCTGTGACATTGGTCACTCAAGGTTTGCTTCTTGAGAGCAATGGAATTGGAATCCCAGTTTTCCCACTTACTAGCTCTGTGCCGAGGGCAAGATACTTAATTTTGATGTGCCTCAGTTTTGTTCTAAGATCAGGGTAGGAAAAACTTACCCCATAAAGTTGATGCAGAGTGCATAGAAGAATGTCTGGCATATAGAAAGGGTTCCTTAGGGAAGAGTCATAGTTACTGTCATCATTAAAGGTCATTTCTTGCCCTTTGAGGCTGGTTGGGCTGCATCCTCATTGTAGGTGTTCACTAACTTTCCCCCTCCCTTTCAGACGGCCTCTTCTCTTCAAGCTTTTCTTTGACGATCTCTGGGGTTCCCACACTTACATCTTTGCCTCTAACTTTTTTCCTGAGGGCAGAAGTTTAATTTCTAACCTCAGGCTGACCATTTACACCAAAAGTCTCACCATACCTGCCAAAACGCAGCTCATTCTCTTATCACCTTGAAATCTGTTCTGTCTCTTCCTCAGTCCTGCCTCTCTTGTCACATCTCCATTAATGCTGCCACTGTCTCTGCAACTCCGGCTGCGGCATCACAGCGTTTGCTTCTCATTGCCCATCACTGAGTCCTCCAGTTGATCTCCAGCATCTGTTGTCTTTTCATGGTGTCATGCAGTGTGTCTTTGCTTTGCTGTTCACGCTGCTATTCCCTGCAGGGCACATGCTGTTTGTATTAGTTGGTTGAGCCACCCTCACAATACCATGGAATAGGTTGTTTGAACAGTGGACGTTTATATTCTCATAATTCTGGAGGCTGAAAGTCCAAGATCAAGGTGCCGGCAGGGTAGATAGGTTCCTGGTATGGGCTTGCTTCCTGGTTGGCAGACAGCTGCCTTCTGGCTGCATCCTCCCTGGCCTTTCCTGTGTGTGCGCGAGCATCCCTAGTGTCTCTTCTTACTGGGATAACAGTCCTCTTGGACTAGAGCCTCACCGTATGACCCTGTTTAACCTTAATTACCTCCTTAAAGACCCCATCTTCAAATAGAGCCATATTGAGAGTTAGGGCTTCAACATATGAAGCTGGGGAGACACAGTTCAGCACAGAACACCCTTGGTGCTGTTGCTGGGTAACTGTCCTGACTTTTCGTCTCCCCTCGGCAGTCTAGCTTCATACAAGGGTGAGAATAATGTTTCTGACACACGACTTTGGCCTCTCCTTCCCATTCCTGATTACTCAACTTGGCTCCCCATGGCCCAGACGCAGCGAGAGGAAAATGACCACTGTCAGGTGCCTTTCCTCATGTCTCAGTTCCTTAGGCTCACTCCTCTGGAAATTGGAGATAACGTGACTAACCCCATGTTATTGAAGGAGTAGATAAATTCTAGCGAATAATTGTTGTTTTAATCTTATGAAAACCAAGTTCCTACTCTCCAGCCTCCATTTGAGGTCCTCCATCACCAAGTATAATCCCATGTGGTTCCAGGGCCAGCAGCCTCCCATCACTGGGATGCAGACTTTGCATCATAGCAGGATCCCTAGGGCCCTTGGATGGGCGGGACTGGCTTATCCTTACTGCCTGGTTCTAGGCTCCAGCCACAGGATGGAAAGGACAGCGCCTTAGAGGCACCTACTTGGCTTCAAACTCCAGCTCCTTTACTTGCTAGCTCTGTGTCCAAAGACAGGTTTACAGAAGCTGTCCTTGCATTGTTTCCCCTCTGAAAAATGGGGAGAGGTGGAGGTTTACCTCACAGAGGTTTTGAGGATTAGCTGAGAAGTTTTGTAAATAACAGAGCATCTGCCCTTGTGATTTTAAATTGAATTTCATATTTAAAACCAAGCACTTTTTATTTGGAGTGAAGGTTTGTTTATTGTGGCATAGTGTAGGGAGTGAAGGGTATGGGGTGTTCATTAACCTCTCATCCTCTCTGCCCTCTCACCCTGTGGGACAGGGCCCCCCTGGTCTCCCTCTGAGAAGATGTGACTAGCAAGGGATGTGATGGGAGACTTCTTTTCTGTGGAGGGTAAACCAGCTGCTGCTCAGTGGAAGGTGGAGAGAGCCCTTCCAGCTCTCAGAAGGGGCCAGGAGCTGGGATGTGCCTGGCGGTGGCCGGAGCCCAGTCCCATTAGGCCCTGCCCCCGTGATTGCTGTGAGAGGTGGTTGCTCCCTTTCTTCCCAGCTCCCTCAGGGCTGGTGAATGTAAGGCAGCGTTCTTGTTTGGTTTTTTTTTTAAGCCCTTTTCAAATTTACAGAAGGATTGCAAGAATAAGAACAGTACAAAGAATACCTGCTCCTGCATTAGTTTGCCGAAGATAATGACTTCTAGCTCCATCCATGTACCTGGAAAGGACATGATCATGTTCCTTTTTATGGCTGCATAGTATTCCATGGCATATATGTGACAGTAACACACACTGGGGCCTGTTTGGGGGGTACGGGGGAGGGAGAGCATCAGGAAGAATAGCTAATGAATGCTGGGCTTAAGACCTAGGTGATGGGTGATCTGTGCCGCAAACCACCATGGCACGTAACAAACCTGCACATCCTGCACATGGACCCTGGAACTTAAAAGCTGATGTGGGGGGAAAAAAAAGAACAGCTGCGTTCTCTACTCAGTGTCACTGTTAACATTTAGCCCCATCCAGTTGACCAGGCTCTCTGTATGTGGATGTCTGTAAACATGCATAGTCATATTTTCTGAGCAATTTGAGAGGAAGTTGCATACATCGTGGCCCCTGCCCCTAAATACTTGTTTGTGTTGTCTGAGAAAGGCAACATTCTCAGCACAGTTGTCAACATCAGTGAATTTGATTTTTTTTTGTTTGTTTTTTGAGACAGAGTCTCTTGTCACCCAGGCTGTGGTTCAGTGGTGCGAACTCAGCTCACTGCAACCTCTGCCCTCTGGGTTCAAGCAATTCTTGTGCCTCAGCCTCCTGAGAGTAGCTGAGACTACAGGCATGTGCCACCACAGCCAGGTAATTTTTGTATTTTTAGTAGAGATGGTGTTTCACCATATTGGCCAGGCTAGTCTCGAATTCTTGACCTCAGGTGATCCGCCCGCCTCGGCCTCTGAAAGTGCTGGGATTACAGGTGTGAGCCACCAGGCCTGACCAGTAAATTTGAAATTGATACAAGACTTTTATCTAATCTGAGGTCATATTCCAGTTTTTTCAATGGACCGAGTAATGTTCTTTGTAGAATTTTCTTTTTCCTTTCGGTAAGGACCCAGTTTACCATCAGGTATGACCTTTAGTGGTTGTATCTTTTCAGTGTGATTTAATGTAAATTATTTTCACAGCCCTTATCCTTTATGACATGTTTTTGAAGAATGCAGCCCCTCCTCTTTTAAAAACTAGAACCTTCCTCGTTTTGGACTTGTCTGATGTTTTCTCATGATTAGATTCGGGTTCTGCATTCCAAGCCTGAACATTACATTACCAGGTATTCAGAGTGTCAGCATTTGAAGATGCATGTCCATCTCTCTCTCACTGGGGGATGGCCATCTCTATCCTCCAGTCAGGGGGACGCTTTTCTCCATTGTAACTCTCACTATACTTGATCTTAGCCAAAAGGCCAAGAAGCAGTCTCCACTGTGTTGCTAACTGTGTTTTTCCTTCTGGCAGCTAGTTAATCTGTGGAGAGGCACTTTAGACGTCATATAAATATCATCTTTCTCAAAATTTCTCCCTGGCTTTAGCATCTGTTGATGATTTTTGTCTGAATCTTTACAAGGATGGACAGGTGGCATTCTTCTGTAGTTCTTCCTTCTGTTTATTTATTACTTTCATGGACTCTTGGATTCCTGTTTTTCCAGTGGTTTATAATCCAGGACTGTCCCTAATTTTTTTGGTGGCCCGATTGTCCCATATTTGGCTAGTTGGAGCCCCTACGAGCCAGCTGCTGTGTCACCGGGACACGCCTGCATTCCCCAAGTATCCGTGGCCTGCTTCTCCTGGTTGACAGCCACTCTCTCCCTTTGACATGTCCTCCAAGTAAATATCGTATGTTTCATAGCATTTAAATCAGACTGTCCTTTATATGTCTTTCAAGTTTGTGGAGAATTTACACTGACATATTTGAGTGATGTGTTAAAGGGCAGACAGAAAGTTAATTTTCTTTATAGTCATTTGTACTTACTACCATTTCCATTTGCAATGACGTGAGTCGTCTCAGGGTTGTGCCCTGCAGTACGCACTTTACTGGCTTCACCGAGTTGACCTCTGAGCTGCTCTTGGGCTCCCTCTGCTGGCATTGCAGTGCATGAGCACTTTTCTGGGCTTATGATATGGATTTCTCCTTCTGCCCATTTTCTTTCGTTTGCTTTGTTGGTTTCTCTCTCATAAATTATTACACAAACATGGACCATATAATACAGCCTGCTTCCAAACCTGATTTGCTTGCTGAGCGTATCAAGAATTATCTTTCCATATAAAATACATAAATATTTTTATATAATCATGTCACTGTTTCCATATTTTTCTATTACATGAATGTTCTTTTTAGCATTTAAATAATCCATTTTTAGTAGGCATTTGTATTGCTTTTTTCCATTTCAGGTAGCATCTAAAGTGAACGTCCCTTGCATGTACACCATTCATAGGTGACTTGCTAAGTAGAGCTTGCTAAATGGGTAGGAACTTACAGGAAAAGGGGAAACTCTAGTTTGAGAAAATTGTCTAGGCTAAGTTGAGGATGTGTTCAACAAACGGGAAAGTCAAGTTTGGCTAAAACATGGTTGAGTAATAGGGGGAAATATGGTCAGAAAGTAGGTATGTTAGGACTCTTTCTGTTGAAATAATGACATCCATCTCCACCCATAAGTGAACAAAATTGTGTTTGTTTAATACCGGGAAGCCCAAGGTATCTGGAGGCAGGGGCTTAGATCCTGCTGCCCCATCCCTTACCTGTCTGTTTCTCCTTGTGTCCCTTCTGAGTCCAGCACTTGGTGTCTTGCTTGTTGGCATGGGGAGAGAAGGAGCTGCCAGCCCCTCCAAACTGGCACCCAACAGCTCGGGTTACAGAGTCACTCACTTTCTTCCATTACTCACAGAGTAAACATCAGGGAAGGCCACTGATTGGCGCTGTCTGGGTCAGATGTCTATCCTTAGGCCAGTCCTTGTGAACAAGGGGATGGGGTGTCTGCATGCACTGGATTTGAAGTACAGGCCCATGCCTAGGGCCAGGGAACAGGTGGGAACTATGGACCTCTCCCCCAAGAACCCCAGGGAGCAGGTGAGGTGAAATTTCTCTAGGGAAAGAGGGGTGAAGTCAACAAGGCAGCATATGTCTACTACACCGCTGTGGAGCCTGGTCCTTCCCAGAACCCTCCATGTGGGTCTCACGTAGGGTGTGGGTGACGACAGTAGAAAAGAGGGAAAGGTTGGAAGACTGTGGTATGGGTTGGTAGACAGCTCCCGGTGCTGTCTCCGTGTGGAGTGAGAGTACTTGGATGTGACTCCTTTGAAGTCAGGCCTGGGAGACTCAGGATGCCTAATCTAGAGATAAGAAGGTCGTGAGGAAAGCCAGTGACTTCAGTCTTGTGCTGCTGACTTTTACGTACTTTTGGAATATCCATGTGGAATTATCCACAGGACAGGACCAGACCAGATCTTACCTGGTTCTTCCCCAGGCCAGGTAGTCCACAGCAGGAAAGAAAAAGAGTTGCCCCGATACCAAGGTGTGTTAGTCCATTCTCATGGTGCTGTGAGGAAATAACTGAGACTGGGTAATTTATAAAGGAAAATGGTTTAATTGACTCAGTTCCATATGGCTGGGGAGGCCTCAGGAAACTTACAATCGTGGCAGAAGGCACCTCTTCACAGGGCTTTGATAGAGAGAATGAGTGCCCAGAGAAGGGAGAAGCTCCTTATAAAACCATCAGATTTTCTTACAAAACTGTCAGAGAACTATCTCATTCACTATCAGGAGAACAGCGTGAGGGAACCGCCCCCATAATCAGTTACCTCTACCTGGTCCTGCCCTTGACATGTGGGGATTATTAGAATTTAAAGTGAGATTTGGGTGGGGACACAGAGCCAAAACCTATCAGGAGGCTTTCTCCTCCTTGCTGGGCTTGCCCCGTAGCCTCTGAGTCTGCCCTCTTTTAGCCTCTTTCTGCCTGCAGTGCATCCTTACACCATTTCTAGAGTCATCCTTATAAAACTTACACTCTGGATGACTCACAGATCTTTAGTTGTTTTTTTGCACAGTATATCAAGTATAAAGTTTGTCAAAGTCTTTAATGGCCTGCCCCCGAGCTACATTTCCATTTTGTATTTCTTTCAGTTCCCTTCTACTTTATACTTGGCTTGTTGAGTCAACTTAATTTTTGCCATGCCATTAACCCATCCCATGCTTTTCCCGCCTCTAGATTTCACTTTTCTTACAGGCTGGAATGTCTTGACTGGGATCTCACTGGAGATAATGAGAACAAAAACTGGTTCAAAGAGCCAGGATATTGCATAAAAGTCCTAAGAGTGTATCTAAGCAGGTAAAATAAAAATTTTAGACACTTAAATTTGAAATGCTCACATTTATTAATAAGACATGTGACATCTACATGAGCCATCATTTTTTTGTTGTTGTTGTTTTGAAACGGAGTCTCCCTCTGTCGCCCAGGCTGGAGTGCAGTGCCATGATCTTGTCTCACTGCAACCTCTGCCTCCCAGGTTCAAGCAATTCTCCTGCCTCAGCCTCCTGAATAGCTGGGACTAAGGCACCTGCCACCATGTCCGGCTAATTTTTTAAAATTTTTAAGTAGAAACGGCGTTTCACCATGTTGGCCAGGCTGGTCTCGAACTTCTGACCTCGTGATCTGCCCTTCTTGGCCTCTCAAAGTGCTGAGATTACAGGCACCACTGTGCCTGGCCCATTTGTTTTTTAAAATTCCACCTTGATTAGGAGCCAAACCTTCAGGGCAGGTATCCTGTAGAGTGCCCTGGAGAGGCACAGACCCCTGCAGGTGGCACTTCACACACTGTGTGCTGCTGTTGGGAGAAGAGGGGGACAAAGACTGGGGGGATTCTAAGAAGAGGTGGCATTTCTGCCTCCGTGTTGAAGGATGAATAACTTTGACAGGCTGGAAAAAGCTGGCATTTCAGGTAGAGCGTGTAGCATGGATGTAAATACCAAAGGTCAAGGACATGGGCTTGAGAGAGGGTGAGGATGGAGGTGACTGTGGCTTGCATTCTATCTGTGTCATTATTAATTACCTTCTAATGCCTTTAGCTCTAAGTGGAAGAACAAGTAAAGTAATGGAGAAATGCTTTTTCTGCCAGTATTTAGTGACCAAATGCAGAGTTATGAAGAGGGCCGGGGACCACATGAACCACACTCTTTCTAGTCCAGGGACATAGCTCCAGTGCCTTTCCTGTCCCAGTAAGAGGCCGTGGATTTCAAGAAGCTAGACAATTCATTCTTTCAGATAATAAAAAAAAGAAATCATTTGTTTTATTTCTAAATATAGAATGAAACATTTATAGTTGCCCAAATTTTTGTATCTTTTAGGAGAAAAATAGATTTTTTTGTTGTTGTTAAAAAGAAAAAAAAGATAAAGATCTACCATAGGCCAGGCGTGGTGGCTCACACCTGTAATCCCAGCACTTTAGGAGTCTGAGGCGGGCGGATCATTGGAGGACAGGAGTTCAAGACCAGCCTGGCCAACATGGTGAAACCCCATCTCTACTAAAAATACAAAAATTAGCCAGGTGCAGTGGGTGGTGGGCACCTATAATCCCAGCTACTTGGAAGGCTGAGGCAGGAGAGTTGCTTGAACCCAGAAGGCAGAGGTTGCAGTGAGCCAAGATTGTGCCATTGCACTGCATCCTGGGCCACAAGAGCAAAACTCCGTCTTGGGAAAAAAAAAAAAAAAAAAAAAAAAAAATACCTACCGTAAATAGATTAAAACATGAGAAAAAAAAAAAAAAAAAAAAAAAAAAAAAAACAGCAAAAATTTTGTATTTAAAAAAAAAAATAAAAAAAGAAAAAAAAAACAAAATGTTGAA